>OY293410.1:44456863-44679363 GCA_958502065.1 Chrysolina americana | reverse complement strand
GAAAAAAATGAGAAAGGACGCAACTTGTTTGTTCAGAAAGCACAAAAGGACTATGATCTACTGAAAGAAATAATGAAGAAAATGACAGAGGAGGCGAAAGTGCTAAAAAATCTGATACTGGAAATCCCAAATACCAAAAAGGAGATCAAAAAGGCTATAAAGAAGATGGATGGCTATACAGATAGAATGCCGGAGGTTACAAACTTTGTGGCGGAGTTACTAGATGAGGTGAAGGTAGTAGGAACTAGGGAGAAACGAGAAAGATTGGAGGTAGGGGCATTTATGGAAGTGGAAGCACAGACACCTAGGCAAACAAGAGAAATTGTTACCCAATTAGATGAAGAAGAAGAAGAGAAATTCAGGATAACTAGAGACATTGATAGCAAATTAGATGGTGAACTTCAGGAAGATGAACTAGAAAGGGTAGTAGGCCTCCCATGGCCAAATGAGGTTTATAAGAAGTGCAAGATATGTATAGATTGCGCGCCTGTAGAAGAAGACGATAACGTGGTTATAATAACAAAAATTGGTGAAATAGGAAACTACAAATTACTGAAGAAAGCCATGGAAAGGAACATACAGATTTCTAAAATCATAGAAAATGAAAACCTAGGACCAGGAAAAATGACAGGAGGTATTACAGTTAACGGTTTCATTGATGAGGGAGATGAAATCAAAAATAAAATAGGGAGATATACATATCTGGTCACTACATCTGATGGAGAAATGCCAATAGACTGGGTTAATCTGATGGACAACCTGACCAAGGTCGTAGAGATAGGAAAGAAGAATAGGAAGAGCCAACTTGGATGCGTTGCTGTACCGCAGATAAACGAAACCGTGGTCAGGAAGTACCTGGAATACATTGGCAGGAAAGAAGACGTCGACATAGTACTGTATACGAGAAAGGAAACAGACGAAAATGCAGATTGGGAGAGAATGAAGGCAAGAAGGAATAAAAATGAAGATGTACTACTCATAAAACCTCTAGAAGGCACCTCATACGCAGATATTATTAGAAACATGAAGGAAAACGTGGACACGGACGGGATCATAGTGGACCAAATCAACAAAACAAATAATGGAAGTGTGCAATTGAAGATAAAAGGAAAAGAGCCAAAGAACCGAGAGACGTTCAAAAAATACTGACTGAGAAGCCTGAGGACCTGGCTGAACAAATAGCAGACAAAAAAAGAGTTGGAAAGGGCTGGCACAGATGGAGGATTAGGGAGGTGGACAACATAGTGAGATGCTACAAATGCCAACAAGTGGGGCATATGGCACGCAGCTGTGAGAAAAAGAGGAAAGAGATTAGTTGTTACAGATGTGGAGAAATAGGACACAAAAGACAAGAATGCGAAAGCGAACAGCAGTGCTATCTATGCAAAGCAGCCGGACATAAGGCAGAGCCTATGCAGTGCCCAGTGTATAGAAAAATGCAAAAAGATAAGGATAAGGAGAAGAGGAGAAGGATGATGAGTATCTGAAATGGATAGCTTATCGATTCTACAAGGAAATCTAGACAGAGGAAGAGAGGCAATGGATCTCATGTACAAATTTGTAGAAGAAAAAGAGGTGGACATAATTATCATGGCAGAGCCGTACAGGAAACATGTATTGAACAGTCGGTGGTTTGTAGACAGTGGAATGGACGTGGCCATAAAGGTGCCGAGCACAACATTACAAATATTGCAGACAGGAAGTGGGTCCGGATTCGTGTGGATAGAAACCAACTCTGTAGTAATATACGGCTGTTATATATCTCCTAACGTAGACATAGCAAGATTTGAACAATTTCTTTATGATCTCAGACAAGATATGAAAAAGCAAACAAAAGAGATGGTCGTTGGCGGCGACTTCAACGCCAAGTCACACCTCTGGCAGTCAAAGATAGAAGATAGAAGGGGCCGAATTTTTGCGGAATGGTTAAGCGAAGAAGACTTAATAGTCCATAACATTGGTCATGTACCGACCTTCGTAAGACGAGACAGTGAATCATACATCGATGTGACGTTCAGTACTAGGAAGATAGCGAGTTGTGTGACGGACTGGAGAGTGATGGAAGCGGAAAGCCTCAGCTATCACCATCACATTTGCTACACAATCAAAGAGCCTCCACGAACCAGCAGTCGGTATGTACCCTCTGGAAAATCGGGTTGGCAGGTAATAAAACGGGACATGGAAAAGCTGTCTGATGAAGTAGGTAAATTACTGAATGCAAATGGTGAAGGGGTTGAAGTGGAAGAGCTGAACGACATTATCAAGATGGCCTGCGATAAAACTTTTCCAAAAAAAGGAAACAGGAGAAAACCGGTATATTGGTGGACTGAGGACGTTGCTGAAAAAAGGAAACGATGCCTACAAGCTAGAAGAGCTACTGCTAGAGCGAACAAAAGAAACGATCTTGCTCAAAAAATTGTCGCGAGAGAGCATTACAAGAAAAATAAAATTGCACTAAAAAAGTCAATCTTTCAAGCAAAACAGAATTCCTGGAAAAAGGTCATTGAAGAAGTAGAACTTGATACATGGGGTAAGGGATATCAAATTGTTACCAAGAAGTTGAAATCTACACCAACTATTGGATTGACTGACGAGCAGCAATTGGAGGTTGCCAAAAATCTGTTTCCAACAAATAACGTAGAGAGATGGGATAGGCTGCCAAGTGATATGCCCGAGATACCACTATTTACGAGAGAAGAACTGATGGAAGCAAAAGACAGGATAAGAGAAAGAAAGGCACCAGGACCGGACGGGATCGCTCCTGAAGTTATGAAAGTTATTGTGAACGATCACGCGGAAAAATGCCTGAAGGCGCTCAACCACGCTTTAGTCAGAGGGGAATTTCCGAAGGAGCTGAAAGTGGCAAGATTGATTCTAATTGAGAAAGGGAAACCCGGACAGTCAAATAAGACGTATAGACCTATCTGTCTATTGAATGGCCTAGGAAAGCTACTAGAACAGCTGATACTGCTCAGACTGAAGAAGGAAATTGAAAGAACTGGGGGCTTAACCGACGAGCAGCATGGTTTCCGAGAAGGAAGATCAACCATTGGTGCACTCAAAAAAGTACAAGAAATTGCTGATGAGGCAAATGAGAGAATAGGCAGGAAACGTTGCATTATGATAACGGTAGATGTTCGGAACGCTTTTAACTCAGCTCCATGGGAAGGGATTCTTCAGGAACTGAGCAGGAGAAAGATTGCCCCTTATGTATACAATATGATAGCCAGTTACCTAGAAGAGAGAAAATTGGTCGGGAAAAATATGGTAATGGAGATCACTTGTGGAGTACCACAGGGATCTGTCCTGGGCCCAACCCTCTGGAATGTGTACTATGACGGGGTCCTGAAGATACCAGTACCTCGGGGAGTCACCCTGGTCGGTTATGCGGATGACTTAGGGATAGTGGTGGTAGGTAAGACTGCTGAAGATCTTGAAGATACAGCAAACCAAGTGATAATGGAAGTCATAAGATTGCTGAAAGTGAAGAAGCTCAGCATTGCGCCTGAAAAAACAGAGGTGGTTATTCTAGCAGGCGGAAGAACGGTAAAATCCATCAGGGTCAGAGTTGAGAATGTAACCGTGGAAAGTCAAGAAAGCATAAAATATCTTGGGGTACACCTTGACAGGAATTTGAGAATGGGTCATCACATCAGAATGACAGCTGAAAAAGCATCAAAAGCACTTGGAAACATCAGCAGGCTAATGCCCAACGTAGGAGGCCCCCAAGAAGGTAGTAGAAGAATATTGTGCACAGTGGTCCAGTCCATAATACTATACGGAGCAACCATCTGGGGAAGAGCTATAAGAATATTTATAGAAATATAATACTCGGAGTACAGCGGAAGGCAGCAATCAGAATAACCAGTGCATATAGGACAACCTCGACAAAAGCATTGCTTCTAGTAGCTAGAACACCACCTTTAAACCTTCTGGTGGAAGAGAGGACTCGATTACAAAGCGGAGCTTCGCGAGCTGACGCAAGGGCTAGTATACTGACATTGTGGCAAGAAGAATGGGACACCGATGACGGCAAAGCTGCATGGAGCAGAAGAATCATCAGGGATGTGGAAGCATGGGTAGACAGAAAATGGGGGGAGGTGAACTTCTATTTAACACAGATTCTCACAGGACATGGAGACTTCAAGACATACCTGAACAGATTCAAGATAATTAACGAGAGTGAATGCACATACTGTGGGATAGAAGATGATGTAGAGCACACATTCTTTGAATGCGTTAGATGGGCTGAAATAAGGACCGAGACAGAAAGACAAACAGGGGAACTGAAGCCAGAGAGCATGGTAGGAAAGATGCTGAGAACCGAAGACAACTGAAAGGCAATAAGCCGAATGGCCATGATAATTATGTCCACAAAAAGGAAGGAGAGACAACAATAGACATAGGAAATACAGGCAGTATTCTTCGAAGTAATGCCCGTGGGCGGTTCCAAAGAATACCCACCACAGCCTTCGAGTGGTTTTTTAGTCAGTAAGAATCTGACACTAGTGTCTTTTGAAGATTTTCCACTCCCCCAAAAAAAAAAAAAAAAAAACACTACCACTACCACTACCACTACCACGACCACTACCACCACCACCACCGCCACCGCCACCGCCACCGCCACCGCCACCGCCACCGCCACCGCCACCGCCACCGCCACCGCCACCGCCACCGCCACCGCCACCGCCACCGGTCCTCGAGATATCCACTAAGAACGACTGTAAGGAAATAGCGTGCGTGGCTTCAAAAGGGATGGATAAAATAGGCATTAGAAAGTACCTAGAATATGCAGGCCGAAAACAGGAAGTGGGCACAGTGCTGTATGAAGAACAAAACGCAGGTTGGAAATGGATCAGGAAAAGGCAAGACGAAGAGGTTATCATCCTAAAGCCAACAGGGCAAATAACACTAGCTCAAATCATAAAAACATGAAAGAAAAAGTTGATACAGAAGGTATAGTGATTGATAAAATCAATAAAGTACACAACGGCAACATACAGGTCAAAATGAAAGGGAAGGAAGAAAAGAACAGAGTTCTCTTCCGGGAAGCAATGACAAAGGAACTGAGCGGAGAGGCCGAGGTACATATGAAGCAGAGAACACAAACGTCTATGATACTGGATATAGACGAGACAGTGTCAGAGGAAGAGGTAAAAGAGGTCCTGGTAAAGGAAACAAATGCTCGAGAGGTAGAAGAAATGCATATCAAGCTATCAGAGAAAATAAATGACAGAGGACTCAAATACGCCTTCATCACATTAAGAGAGAACGCTGCCAAAAAAATGGAAAAAAAGACTAGGATAGAAAAGGGCTGGAACAGAGAAAAGTCGAGGAGGCTAAGAAATGCTACAAATGTCATAAATTAGGGCATATATCGAGAGACTGTAGAGAAAGAGAGGAAGAAGCAAGATGTTACAAATGTGGTGAGACAGGACACGTAAAAAAAGACTGCGAAGGGGTGCAAAAATGTTATAGGTGTAACGAAGAGGGACATAAAGCAGACTCAATGAAATGCCCAGAATACCGAAAGCGATAGGAAGAGCGAAAGAAGGAGAATATGCGGGAGGAAGAGAGCTCGTGATATGGATAACCTCACTGTACTACAGGGAAATCTAGACAGGGGCAGGGAAGCAACAGACCTGATGCATAAACACGCAAAGGAGAGAGGGGCGGATACAGTTATCATGGCAGAACCAAAAAGAAAAAAAGTAGTTAATAGTGACTGGATAGTCGACAGAAATATGAATGTGGCAATATACATTCGTAATAAAAAAATAAATGCAACGAATAAAGGGAACGGCTCAGGCTTTGTCTGGATCGAAACTAATAGTGTTATAATTTACGGGTGCTACATATCTCCAAATACGGACATAAACACATTCAATGAATTCCTGATGGATCTTAGAAGAGACATAAAAAAATATAAAAAGGAAATACCAGTTGGGGGGAATTTTAACTCTAAATCCTACATGTGGAACTCACCAGTGGAAGACAGGAGGGGTCAAATCCTCTCTGAATGGTTATGCGAGGAAGACCTCATCGTACACAACGCAGGCAATGTGCCAACTTTTGTGAGAGGAGATAGCAAATCCTATATTGACCTGACTTTCAGCACCAAAAAGCTTGCCAAGTTTGTGAGTGGCTGGAAGGTTATAGAAGAAGAGAGCCTAAGCTACCATCAGCATATAGTATATATGATCAACGGGAAACAGAGTCGGACGGGATCAAGAAATATAAAGGATGGAGAATAGTAAAGGAAGACCTGAAGAAAGTTTCTGATCAAGTTGGAAGGTCATTCTCTAAAAGAGGGGACATAGTCGACGTTGGTGTACTGACAAACATAATACAAGCAGCATGCAATAAAATTTTTCCGAAGAAAAGAAGAAGAGGTAATAGAGCTCCAGTATACTGGTGGTCCGACGAGGTCTCAGAAAAACGGAAGCAATGCATTCAAGCAAGAAGAAAAATGGTAAGGGCTAACAAAAACAATCGTGAACCACAGAAAAGAGGAAGTCTGGAAGAATATAAGCAAAGCAGACATAACCTGAAAAAGACAATCCTAGAAGCCAAAAAGAAAGCGTGGAAAACACTGATAGAGGAAGTAGATGCGGACATATGGGGAAAGGGCTACCAAATAGTAACCAACAAGTGTAAAAGTAAATCATCGATAGGACTGACGGAAGAAAAACAAGTGGATTTTGCAAACACACTGTTTCCATCTCACCAGATCACAAAATGGGATAGACTTCCATTAGCACCAGAAGATATACCACTTTTCACAATAGACGAACTCATGAAAGCCAACGAAAAGCTCAAAGAGAAAAAAGCCCCTGGTCCAGATGATCTCCCTGCGGAAGTTATCAAGGCGGTCATTAAGGCACACGCCGAAAAATTCCTAAAGATAATGAACCTCCTATTAATAACGGGGCTATTTCCTAAAGAATGGAAGATAGCCAGAATTGTCTTAATCGAGAAAGGCAAAAATGGATCATACAGGACCATAAGTATACTAAATATCTTGGGAAAACTCCTCGAATACTTGATCAAGGAGAGACTGGTGAAAGAAATAGAAAGAAGAGGTGATCTAAGCGAGAATCAGTTTGGGTTCCGTGAAGGCAGGTCTACTGTAGGGGCACTGGCAAAGGTACAAAGTATAGCAGATGAAGCAAATGAGAGGATAGGCAGAAAGAGATGTGCCATGATAACGCTGGATGTACAGAATGCTTTCAATTCTGCACCATGGGAAGGGATCCTGAAGGAAATCAGAAGAAGAGACATTCCTGCATATTTGTACAATATGATTGTCAGCTACCTGGAAGAGAGGGTCCTACTGATAGGAATCAAAGGGAAAATGGATATATCGTGTGGGGTACCACAAGGTTCGGTAATGGGTCCCACATTATGGAATATTTACTACGACGGGGTACTAAATTTAACGGTCCCAAGGGGAGTTACCCTAATAGGTTACGCAGATGACCTGGCCGTACTGGCGGTGGCAAAAGATGAGGAGAGCCTGGTGAGAACATCCAATAGAGCTCTAAAGGATATAACCGGATGGATGACAGCAAAGCAACTCAAGCTACTATGCTCTGTCGCCCAGTCGATTATGCTCTACGGCATATGGGAAAGAGCCGTAGAAAAAAAGATGTATGAAAATATATTACTGAGTGTCCAAAGAAAAGCAGCCATAAAAATAGCAAGCGCTCACAGAACGGCATCAACCGAAGCCCTGCTGATGATTGCAAGAACCCCTCCAATAGACCTGCTGGTGGAAGAGCGAAGGATGGTACAAAACAGCGTACCAAGAGGGATAGCACGGTCACAAATCATGGAAAAATGGCAACAATCCTGGGAGATAGACGTAGGGAAGGCCAAATGGACAAAAAGACTGATAAGAGACGTAAACTCATGGATGGACAGAAAATGGGGAGAGGTGAATTACTTCCTTACACAGGTACTAACGGGACATGGATGCTTTCAGGCGTATCTGTTTAGGTTTAAAGTGACTGATACAGAAGAGTGTAAATATTGTGGAATGGTAGACACGGTGGAACACACGATCTTCGACTACATACGGTGGGAGGAACAAAGGCGAATAGCGAAAGTGACGACAGGAGAACTAACCCCGGAAAATATGATCGGAAAGATGCTCGAAAATAAGGAAAACTGGGAAGCCGTTGACAAACTCTCCAAGGCCATAATGACGTTGAAAAGGAAAGAACTGAACGAATAAGGAACGAGAACCGAGTTAAAAAAGGGAGAGCCTCACAACATCATCTTAGTCTGCTTCTTCCGAAGTAATGCCTGAGGGCGATTCCAGAGAAGCCTACCTAGACATATGAGTGGGTTTTTAGTCGGTAAAAATCCGTCACAGGCAGGTCATGGGGCGACCTGTAGTCTTTTTGAAGATTTTCCCACTCCCCAAAAAAAAACTACTACTACTACTACTACTACTACTACTACTACTACTACTACTATCATTACTACTAGAAGAGTGACCACACCGCGTGTTTTCAGCAAACGGGTGGAACCACTTGTTTGATCAACTGGTGCACACCAACAATTTTACGTAAATTCATGACTTTTTTTACTGGTATACATAATCCATTTTAATTTGTTTCTATAGACTATTGTGTGAGATTTTTTGATAATGAAGTGCACTGTGACCTTCTCTAGTAGCATCCTCGAGTCAGTAAGTTGTTTTTTATAACCTAAGTAACATCTTCTTTACAAGTGGAATTTTCAGATGTCTTGATAATGAAAATAAATTCTTTTCGAAAGCTCGACAATTATTTCAATGAGTTTCTTTACACCGGCCATACCCAATTGACTGCTACCTCAAGGAAATCACTTCCAGTGGTGTTTTCTAAAACAACTCAGTTTTTTTCAACTAGTCCAGTTAGAGAGACTACCCGTCTTCTAAAATACTTTCAAATATGGGGTTTTTCGAGAACATTCTTCGTCAGTACGGACTTGCTGTTGCACGGAATAGAAAGATCTTCCTCATCAGATGTAGAAATTTTGACAATTTTCCAAACCACATCACCAATAGTATTTGCAACATTAACTCCATGCTCCACCACCAAGGAGGTAGAACAGGGAAGGAAATCCAAGGATTAAACAAAAAGTTGAAAAAAATATTTTAGATATAGAAATGAAAGTAACTTTCAGCGACATGAATAATTTAGAGAAATAATTGAGTAATGTTAAAACTAAGACTCGTACTATGGTCCTTTTGCATATTTTTGACGAATATAACAGGAAATAAAAAAATCAATATAAGAAAACTTTTCATGAAATACAACCTAGACTAAAAAAATTGGATGCTTTTCAGAAATTCAATCGACATTGACATTCCCCCAAAAGTCAATCGTCTTTTAGCTTTGGGCCCCAAATTCAGTATTTGCCCTACTAATGAAGATCTCAATGTTGCAAATTTGCTCGCGGACATTGAATCAATCATTTAACTTTTTCCATATTCAGATAGAGACTGTTATAGAGCTCAAAGCACCAATGTTATAACAAATTTACTACACAAAAACTCAGCTTAAAATGATTTCCAACAAAATATTTTTATTAGATGCAAAAAAAATTTGAAAGATAACCCTAATTTATATGTTGTTAAAAGTGACGAGGGGAACGTGACTGTAGTGATGTACAAGCAGGATTACTACACAAAATGTCAAAACCTCCTAGAGGACAATAAATACTACGTCAGTATACCACGTAATCCTACTAGTACATTGCAGCAGGAAGCGAATAAACAAGTTTCAAAATTACTCAAAGCTGAATTAATTGATCCAATCAGTGCCAAAAAATTTAATATTCATAATTCTGTTGCTCCTAGATTTTATGATTTACCTAAAATTCATAAACCTAGTTTGGCCATGAGACCTATTGTATCTTCGATAAATGCCCCGAACAGTAAGTCAGCACAATTTTTAACTCACATTTCAACAAAATCCTATGATAAGGACAATGCCTTCATCAATTTCATAATTTCATTAACAATTATTCACTTTCGGAAAACTATATCGTAGTTAGCTTTGATGTGGTTTCTTTGTTTACAAACCTACCGTTTGAGGTAGTTCGAAAACCACTTGCAGATAAATTAAACAATATTTCAAATCATTGTGACCTAACATGGATTGCTTTTGTTGACATTTTGGAATTCATTTTTGAATCAAATTTTCTTATCTTCAATTATGCATATTATAAACAGATTTTTGGTACCCTTATGGGCTCTACCATATCTCCTGTACTCATGAATTTTGTCTTAGATGATCTGATAAAAGATTGTTTATCTTTGATTCCTTTTGACATTCCATTCGTTAGGCGGTATATCGATGATTTAATCTTGGTTGTACCTAGAGGCAGCGTAGAGGAAGCCTTGTTTTACTTCAATAGCTATGACATTAATCACAGTTCACTTTGGAAGAGGAACAATTCCAAAGTATCCTTTATTTGGATATGAGGATTGTCAAAGGTAACGATAATATTCTTGGAACGAAATGGCACAGAAAACCGATCTGTAGTAACAGATTCATCAGTTACCACTCTCATCACCCGTCGATTAGGAAAAACAACTTGATCATCGCTTTCAAAAATAGTGTTTCATTTGACACATTCTACTTTACGACTGGAGTGTTTGGAGGAATTGAGATTCATTTAAAAAAAATGCATTCCCATCAAAAGTAATTAATAAATTTTTGTTTAACTTTGAACAAAAACGAAATATAACAAATCTAGTTCCCATCAACAATATCCAAAATGCTAACAACCGTAATATCATAAATGTTAACGAGGACCACCTCCGCAACAAATAATTTCCAATAAGAGAACCCTTCCGCATATTGAAGAACTCACTCCAAAGCTCACTATTATTTTTGAATGTGACATCTCAGGATTGCAAAAAGAAACGTTGAGACTGTATCTAGCCTATTTACTAAAACTCAAGCCCCTATAACAATTTTAGAAAGTTCAAATGTAATTTAAAGTATTCCCTGTTTGAACTGTGACAAAGTAAACAGGACAAACAGGAAGGAATTTATCAGGACGTCTCATAAAAGTGATGGTAAACTTAAAAATAAGAGCTGTGTACTTGCAGAGCACACTATTAGTAGTAATCATATGGGTAATTTCAACAATCCCAAAATTTTAGCTTCAGAAAACAATTACTCAAAATAAAATTTCCTTGAAATGATGCATATCAATAATGAACAAGTTAACAAAGAGTGTCTTCACACCGGCCATACCCAATTGACTGCAACCTCAAGGAAATCACTTTCAGTGGTGTTTTCTGAAACAACTCAGTTTTTCTCAACTAGTCCAGTAAGAAAGACTACCCGTCTTCTAAAACAGATATAGCGCCACGGCAAATAATAATAATAGCCGTCCTCTACCCGCACAGGCTATGCCTTTGGGTACACTCAACAAATGTTTATGAGGGAGTGTTATGATTTTTTTTCCATAAGGAATATAACAGCCAGGACCTGTCCCAAGAGCTCCGATACTACCGAAGGCCGCGCTGGTGTATCAATAACCCCAGCAAACACTCCCCACGTCTGTGGGGTGAGTGATTACTTGGTCCGAGAATCATGTGCCCTGAATAAAAGGAATGAACTAAAAATAACGGCCTTCTGCATTCTTCCGGCTAGGTTTTCTGCTGCATCATGGCATGACTGTATGATTTTTAGATTCGAGAGCAGCGTATTCATCATTCCACCAAGGACCCCTATTATCAGAACCACCATCTTGACAGAATGGTTTGCAAAAAGACTGCGGAGTTCAAAGAGTAGATCTTGATATTAAGTCCGTTTTTCCTCCTCTTTTCGGACGATATTCGTTTCGCCAGGAGCTGAAAACTCAATGACAAAAATCGTCCTTCTTTGGTGGTTGAGGAGTACTACATCAGGCTTATTGGCTTGTATTTGCCTGAGGGTGGAGAATGAGTAGGTTAGGTTTGAACGTGAGTGGGCCCATATCAGGCCCTCCACTGCGGCCAATGGCCTATTGTGGCTCGGGGAATGAGTAGTTCCGGAGCATAAGGCAACACCAGTGTCTTTTCTACACCGAACGAGTTTCGTTGATGGTGCTGTTGTTGCTCGTAGGGCCGCGTTATGCCTGTGAATATAGGCTGAGACCGCTTAAGCTGGACAAACTGACAGCAAATGAATTACGGTCTCAGCTCTATACCTCTATACCCATCACGCGACTACGGTAGATGAGGGTGTTGAAGACACCATCCTGGCAAGCCATTATGAATCCCTCGGTTTCCGACTTCAGCCCACTTGACCTGAGGAAAGCAAAGGTCAGGTTTCTGGATAAGCCAAGGTCTTCAATGTTCTTGAAGAAGACCCAATGCATTGGCTTATTCTTATGTGCTTTTTGCTGAACGGGTTCCAACTCGGTGACAGAGTTTGGGTTCGTCCATTCAGTGTCGAATAGGAGATCGAGTCCATCGGCTGCACGGGTTGCTGCCTTAAAAAGAGATGCTCCAATCCCTGCTTTTTCATGATCGCATACCAAGCAGAGAAGGGGATCTGAACTCCATCCAGATGATATAGGATGCTTCCGTCTACGAGCTGAACGTCCTCTCCATATTCCTCGCGTCGTCATCTTTTGAGATGAACCGTGGCACATTTGTAGATCCCAAACTCCATTCCGATAGCATGTGTGTACTCTTGCACCACCCTCAAGGACTGATGAAGGTCCTTTTCTCCGGAGGCATAAAGTTTAAATTCATCCATGTGAAACAAATAAGTGACCTTATTCCTCCGGTTGCAGGGGTTGCCACAGTTGTATCCGCGAGTTTTCCGTAATGCGACAATGGCAGTAGTGGAATGCAGAAGAGAAGAGGGCTGACGGAGTCTCCCTGAAACACGCCCCTTCATAACTTGCTCTGTTTGGACTCTGACTTGACCAGATGTTCTGGTGAAGCGAGTCCTCCAGAGCGGCATTAGCTGTTCAATGCATTTCACTATTTGATGGGGTACCGCAAGGCATCTGAGCAAATGCATGATGAGCTCATGCGATGTTGAATCAAATGCCTTGCAATAGTCGATCCAGGCCATTGAAAGGTTACGCTTGTTCCTCACGGATTCCTGCGTGATGCATCTGTCGAACAGCAGGTTCTCCTTGAAGCCAGAGACCCCCTTCTTTGACTCCCTTTGCTCGTATATCCGTTCATGCACCGGCTCAACTGCGGAGAGTATTCGCATGTGTGAGAAGCGGATAAACATCTTATAACATGCGTTCAAGTATATTATCGGTCTGTAGTTCTTCGGATCAGACAAATCTCCGTTGTTGGGGATTAGCACGGTTCCCCCTTCGACAAACCAATCCGGAATCTGCTGCTCTCCATCTAGCCATGAGTTGAAAACTCTTGCTAGATGGTGGTGGGTACTTGGAAATTTTTTCCACCAATAGTTATTCAGGCAATCAGGACCTGGAGCATCAAAATTATTCGAGCCTTTGAGGGCCCGTCGAACTTCTTCAGGGGTTATCGGATTGCACAGTTCATTGAGATCAGGCTGACGAAGCCTACTGCAGAAAGCTTTAAACTGCGCTAGGGCTGGAGTATCTACGTTGAGGGGTTGCGGAAATTCGTAAATACCCTTTCAGAAGGTTTCTATCCGATCAGCCGCCGGCGGGTTAACCACAACAAATGGAGGCTCTTGGAATAGGCGAGAAGGTTTATCGCGGAACTTCATGTTTTCCGCGATGCTTCTCGCCCGCCTCACTAGTGACTTTTTTGCAGCCACCAGCATTTGTATTCCATCAGTACTGTTTGATGAGATGGTGAGCTCGTCTTAAATTTGTGGCAGTTCGCCGCTCTGGGGGCGTGAAGGGCCTATTGGCCGCCACGTAGTCCGCCACACACTGGATACGAAACGCGTGTTGTCTCGCTGACCTGATCTTAGCTTCCATCTTGTGAAAGCGTCGCTCATGCCTTCCAAACAGAGGGGTAGTATACCTCCTCATCGCTTGGGACATGGCCTGAGCGGCGTCATACACGGCACAGTTGATCTGCCAGATGTCAGCCTCTTCTGAAAGGACATCGTGAATATCCGCATCCATCCGTGCCAGTTGTGGCTTCAGGGGCTTCGTGTTATGAAGCGCCCTGCGGTTTCTGATGCCTTCCGTTGGTGGTATAATGCGGGCCTCCTCTACATCCAGGTCAACACGTGGCATATCTGCCACATCTGCCACTGCGTTAACCGGCTGAGGAGGGGCTCTAACATAGCCTCGAAACCAAAGGTGGGATACATAATCCCTTAGATTCTGTGCGGAGAAGGCAGCATGCTCTGGGTATATTTCACACAACAGAGCATGCATTCTCGCCATGTATCCGCCATGAATAGATTAACGGAGATGGTTGTGAATGTAGGTGAGAAGATTCTATCTATTTTAGGAGTGAAAACATCGCAGGAATTTGAAATTAGAAAAAAAATTGGAAGAAATTGGAAAGCTATTGTTTTTTGTCTTCAAAATACCTCAAGTCACTTTTCTTTTTTTATTATTACATATTTTTCAACTGTTTAAGTATATATTGAAAATTGTTTCAACGATTATCTTGATCATTTAATAAAGATTTAGTGCAGCGGTTCGATGCCGACCGTTGGATACTTCTGTTAGCGCTGGATCAGGTTCGTTACCTAAGTCTGAGAAAATTTGACTAAAGTTGACCATATGCTTTGTTGAGAAACAAGTATGATGTGAACTGCTTAGATACCAATCACGACGATTGGTGAATGTTTGGATTGCACACCGACAACCTGAGGCTAAAAAGTGAATTCTCCATGAGAAAAATAGCATCGGAACGCCACGGCAAAAACTAATCATAGCTGTACCCTACACGCACAGGCCATGCATCTGGATACACTATCCGAGTGTTTATGAGGGAGTATTAGAGGTTTCCATAATTTCAAACCCAATTTATGAACTTTAACTTGACTAAACTTACGTAAACATGATTACCATAAAAAGTTCCAAATAAGACATCCCACTCCACAACTGCTCTGACAGGTGTATGCATGAAAGTATGGTCGATTTGAACTCTCGTCTTTGATGAAATGCTTGAACAGACTTTAATAAATGATATTTGTGTATTGAGGTGGCCACTGCAGCTCTCAGATCAGTTCAAACCCCTGGGTAGTCCTTCAAAAAATACTGAATCTCATTAGGAATTTTACGATGAATTGTCCCTCTCTTAGACAATAATTGAAGGTCTCATGGCAGTCACCACCATGAGTTCTTTTGAATTTATTAAATTATAAAAATGTCTCAAAATTCGCGATAAAAAGCGTGTCAGGTATTTCTTGTCATACGCGGTAGGAAATCTATTTTGACTCTAATCTCATTATTACTCGATTTCATTACAAAAAATTAAGTTTTATGATAATATTCAATGTTCATAGTTTCAGTGTTTCAAAATGAGTTGACAGTTGTCAGATGTACCTTAACCAGGCGTATTTGGTGATAATGAAATAGTACCACAAACAAAGATTATTTACATTGTATCCAAAAGCAACTGATTCAAGTTTGATTGAGAATAAAAATAAACACTATAGTTTTTCATTGATCACCACAATACTGTTTAGCGCCTACTTATCTTCACTAACAAGTTTAGAATCCTCAAAGGCTAGCGCCTAAACTATGAGCCTCATCTAGTGTCGGTGCATTTCGTGAATGCATACAAACAGGTTATATATATAAATCCAGTGGTTCACAGTCAGATAGTTCGAACATATTTCATTTGTTTCACACAGTTTGAAAGAAAGAACGTTACTTCAGAGCAGTTCCATCAATCTACTTGACCGTGAGTCATGGACCCCAAAAAAATAATGAAAAAAAGTGACAGTTCTGTTCGATCACCCTCTGAATGAATCGAAAACGCTTTTGAGCCTCTGAAACGCTATGTTGAAAAACAGGGTACTATAGAATGTGAACCAATGATATACAAGTTATCACTATGAGACCTAACTCAAAATACAATGCCGGTTATTGGAATCAATTGACATTTATTTGTAATACATTACGTTACATTTCAGATGGCATCAGGAATCCAGGTTTCTTGAAATTGTGTCAACTCCGTCGATGAAAGCTCAACAGACTTCAACTATCACTCGTTAATCTAAATGCAAGATTGAATAACATTGAATAAGAGTTTGAAACAATAATTGAATAGATATAACTGTGGAGTTCTTAGATAAACGCAAAGTAAAATACTTCAACCAATTTCTACCCATGTTAACGATTTCCAAAGTCATAGAAATGCTATTGTATTTTCACCCGCTCCTCACCCACGTACGCCTATAGTAAATGCTGCAGTGTTGAATATGATTAACAATAATAGCATTCACTGATTTCAACCGAATGGATAGGGTTAATAAATGCCTAATATAAGTCTTTAATATAAAAGTCATTTTCTGTATTGTAAGCCTTAGTCAATATATTGGTCAGAAAAGTAGCTAAATTCCCATAGGGGGCATTAACTGACGAAACTACAAGTCTCATCGCTAATGTTGGTTTATGAATTATAGAAAGAGCGTAAAAACGTGGAGATGTAGAATTATAAATTTTAAGACTTTTTGCAGTTTGTGAATCGATTAAACCATCAATCTCAAGGCTCGCGAGATCTGTTGTTTCCGTAGTCGTTACAACTTCAATTTCATAGAGAAGTTTGCACAACTTCCGCCAAGTACATATAGTACTAGTAGTTATTCCGATTCGAAAATATTTGTTCAGCCCATCGACTATAATACCGGTGAGCTATTGTGAGACAGGCTTGATGCGCGCGCATCCAAATTATGGAACTACATTCTGAAACATAACGTATTTTACTCATTACGGATATTATCGAGTACGTATTTTGTTCAATACGAATTCTGCGCGGTAGCGTTATGACACGTTGACTTTGTGATACAATGCGATTGAGATGCTTTTAGAATATGATCTGATCTCGTTTTTATTAGTACGTTATGAACTTAAACGTTCTGACAAAGTACGTTATGATGTTTCACGTTGTGAATTAATCCGATTATGACGGCTTCCGTTTATCTGCAATACGTTTCTGTATGTTACAAATATGATCCTGTAGTAGCATGATGCTTTGAATTTTCTCTTCTTTGATGTTATGATGGGATACATTATGATGAATTGGATAGACCCGTCTTTCACTGGTTCCATATAATATGACAAATGGTCTGGAGTTATAAGAACGCCGCCACCAACTCCCATTTTTGATTGGTGATCTTTGAGCATCGGTCAAATTGAAGTTTGCCTTTCCCGTCTACATGGTCTCTTTTTTGGATTCCAGTTAAATTTTATACTATATAGTACCTGAATGCCCTCGTATATTTCATAATCGATGCGAATGTTCGCGTATCTTCATCGAAGATATGAGTCAAGTACTCATTGGGCCCTTGGTCCGTTGTAAATGACGCCGTTAATCACATAGATTTTTCTGGATTCCGTATGATGTACACTCACAAATTCAGATGATACTTCGGAGTTGAATTCGTAATACTCGTCATCATCATCAGTATTATTCTCATTTGTGTGATGGATTTCTTCATCCTGTTTTTTTTTCACTTCCAGTCATCACTTGGTGCGTGCTGAAGGCGGCACTGCCGCACTCATTCATTTCAGCGGCATCGTGATGGGTTTGACTATTTTACGCAATACTTCACTCTGTTGAGATTTACAAAGTTCCAGAGTGGATCAGTTTTTTGACAATTTTTGCCAACTCTATAATTTGGTATTTCTTCTGGACTAATCAGGCTCTGCAGATCATCATAATTTCTTTTCAATGGCATGTGATCAAATATTTCAATTAGTTCATTCAGACACAACTGATTTTTTTTTTGTATCATGTATCGAATTATTTCCATTATGATACGAATTTTTCTTACTCATTTTATGTTATAACAAAATAATTTGTCTCATGAACGCATGAAATGAATATTTGATTCACTAATGATTTACATATGAAGGACGAATTGGGTATGAAATAAGAGGCAGAATCTGAATATAAACTGTTGAGAATATCACCCCAGTGAGTGTCTGTAGGACACTGAACAAATTATTTACCAAAATGAGACCTTAGCTTAAGTCCAGATCATGAATACAAGGATATAAATTTTATATTTGAAGTTGCGTCAAAATTGTGATCATTTTGTTGGAGATTAAATATGGAAAGTAGTAAACATAAGATATTTTACCCTTAATCAACAAATTGTGCATAGAGCATTCAACATTCATTGTTTCCTTGCTAATACCACCAGCAACAAGTCTAAAATTAAATCTTAATTAAAACTCTTGCGTTCAGTGTAGCTCAAAACTTAATAAACAACTTTCATGATGAAACGGTGGTTACTGTGATGTTTTTAATTACTTATGAATTTAATCATATTTTTACACCCCTGCTGAATCCACAATAATTAAAACAAGCAACTCATAACCTAATTAGGTTAGGTTGGTGTCATGTTTGGAGTTACTAATGAATTAATAAATCTCGCTAGTAGTTAACGAACACAGAGAGGTTATTGAAATTTTGACAATTTCATTAGGTATGAGGTTTATCTCAAAAACAACTAGATACACCCATGACATTTTCAAGCTTAGTAGAACTGCTAATTAAAAAAAAATACTTGATGTCAAGGCCAACTCGGCAATGAACACGGGTAGTATTTATATCGAAGACCGGATGTGAATATCAGATGCTTTCTCTCGCAAGCAGTTCGCCTCAAATTTGAGTAACTGTTTCTCCTCTTTCAGAAAAATTATCTGAAAAACTCGATTTGGTTAAGTATTACTTCATATCTCCATGCTGGAGAAAAAAAATTTAAAGTCGCATTCCGAAGTCATATCTCATTCCCAAGTCATATCGCATTCCCAAGTCATAAAATGTAATTTTTTCAAATTGAATACCCTGTATTTTTTCACATATTTCGATTCACGGTCATATTCTCAACAAAGTAGGACCATTTTCGTCATAGAGTTTTCAGCTTCTGGCGAAACGAACATCGTCCGAAAAAGGGAGGATTCACTCTTTGAACTCCGCAGGTTTTACCCAAACCATTCTGTCAAAATGGTGGTTCTGGTCATGGGAGTACTTGGTGAAATGATGGACACGCTGCTCTCGAAACTGAAAATCCTACTGACTTGCCGTGATGCGGCAGAAAACCTAGCCGGAATAATGCAGAATGCCGTAATTCTTGGTTCATTTCGTTCACTCAGGGTGCATGATTTTCGGACCCAGTAATCACTCCCCCCTCGGACGTGGAGAGTATTTACCAGGGTAAATGACACACCAGCGCGCCCTCCGGTAGTATCGGAGATCCGGGGACAGGGCATGACTGGGATATTACTCATGGAAAAAAAGCATTGATAATAAAAATGATAATAATTATAAGCAGGGAGGGCCAATCACTACCCAAGGCCGTGATGAGTTGCGACACCACTTTACTGAGCAGCCGGTGCAGAACCGGACCGGTAGCCAAGGCGCACCCTGGCGGGAATGCCCATTTCCTCTGATGTTGGCCGTGGGTATACTGAGCTAACCCCCCGGTATACCCTACTACTCGGTTCAGGACGCACAAGAAAGAGGCCCTCACAACCGGTCCCTTCGGATTAGGGGTCATAGGCAAGGTGGTGGGGCCCTAAACGATGATTTGCCAAACGATGACGACTGCGATAACAACGGACGCTTTGAGTGGACGGATGAACTGAGGGACAGTCTTCTGCATTGCTATGAAAGCAGTGAGCCCGCCCAAAGAGGATACAAGGCGAGAATGCATGCTCTGTAATGTGAAACACACCCAAAGCATGCTGCCTTTTCCGCACAAAATCTAATGAATTATGTATCTCATCTTCGGGCTTTGTTGTTTTCCTAGAAGAACCACATATCGATAATGATAATTAATACAATATTTTCATGTTTGTTTCTATTTCTCTTATGTCTACATAGTATTTATACTTACCTCCAAATATGTGAGTCAAAAATCTGCGAGTAAAACTAACTGTAAGTAAAAATTACCTGAAATAGACCAAGGACAGTGTGCTTCCGATATGCAGATATACAGTGTCTTTCAAAAGTATTGGAACGGTCTCTTATTTCAGAAACGGCCATGAGAAAATTTACGAAAATTCCGACAGAGAGGTTTTTGATGATGCCCGATTCAACGGTGATATTAACAATATTTCCAAATAGACAGTTTTCCAGTTATTGAGGGTAACTCAATTTTTTTGAATGGAATACCCTATTTGTTTTCATTGCAATCAATTCAGCGACGCCCATTACTTATGTCTCCAAATATCAGATTTCAAATTAATGCAGATTTCGAAATATGACAACATGGCTTTTTCGTTCAAAAGTCTGGGAACGTTCCAATATTTTCAATACGATTCAAGAAAAATTCGTGAAATTGTATACACGATGGTTTTTTGATGATACCCGATTCAATGGTGATATCGGCAATGTTGCCAATGTTTTTCGGATATTGAGGGTAACTCAATTTTTCCAAATAGAAAATCGTATTTAATTTCATTGCAATCAATTCAGCGCCCCGTCGTTACTTATATTGTCACGCTCGGGTGGTGCTACCCCTTTGACCCCGAACGGACTTGAGGGTTACCTGGCCCCCTAGCTGTATAGGGTGCTGAATAATTATTTAGCTTGGCTTGCGAGAGGTTTCAATTAAACATTGTACTGCTCTGACTACCCTGATGTTGTGGAATAAAATATTCAAATGAAATTATTTACTTTATTAAATATAAAAAGCGCATTTGGACAAATAAAATGAAATGAAAACAAAATCAAATTGAAGTGAACAAAATACTGAAACAGTGATAAAACAGTAATATGTACAGAAAGAATAAACTTACATTGTAATTAGAAATAAGGGGATGAAATATGTCAGGACCATGAATGAGAACTGGAAAACTCTTTTCGTGTGTACCACCACTCAGCAGTCTCAACACGACAATGATCTCAATAAATCGTTGACTTTTCAATCCCCGTGAAAATATTGCTGAGTATTAACGCTTCATCAGCATCTCAGCCATCGAGAATCGACATACCGGAATGAAACCCAATACCTGTTTAATGACTGACGTTGAACTTTAAATTTGCCGGAAATACTATGTTTCGGTAAATGTAATACCAGATGATGCGATTTTAATGAATGAAAATAAAATTTGGAATTTTTGTAAATTGATTTTGAATTTTGAAAAATGTTTGTATTGGGTGCTATTTCTCATACTTGACACATTTCCCCCCTTCGGAAAAGCTGTTATTCAACTTTATTACAAAAAAGAACTCACGACATTATGCGGGACAACAAAAAAAGAATCAGTATAAAATGTGCAAAAATAATAAAAAAATAAAAAAAATATATAAAATGCTTTATCTGACTTGGGGCGGTGTTGTCGGAGCAATTGTACCTCCATTATCTTGCAATCGTGAATTCTGCAGGGCGAGAACGGCTGTACCAAGGTTCCAAAATAACTATAGGATTCTCCCTCATGAACGGCTGATCCGACAATCAACACCAAAATTTTGACTTACAGGATGGTGTATTTAAGGATAGCCTATAGAACAGAAAATACGTTGGGAAGGTTTATCAAAAATAACAAAGATAAATCACAAATATTAGAAAAATCAGGAGTTCACAAATTAAATTGTGGGACTTGCCCTAAAGTATATGTAGGCCAGACCGGGAGATCTTTTAAAAACCGCCTACGTGAACATCACACGAGTTATGTAAAAAAGAAAACAATTTCAACATATGCGAATCATATTTTAGAAGAAGATCATCACTTTGATGAAAACTTCGAAATTCTACATGTGTCAAACCTAATTATTTAGAATGTCTAGAAATATATAAATTGAAGAATTCTAATTGTCTACTCAATGACCAATTGGAATTGAACAATTCTCCTTTGTTGAACCTTTTTTCTTAGTAACTTCGATTGTTTCCCAGGCATATCTTGTTTTCGTTGTTTGTGGATAACATTAATGAGGAAGATAAGAATTGGGATAGGTCAGGTTACTTAACATAACAATTCCAGGTAATGTTGGTATAGTTATGTCAATTAGTCATCTTTATTTAGATATTTAAGTAAAGCCTAGCGAAGAGGATTTTAGTTAACCATTATCGCTTGATAAAACTACAGTGTAGTGAAACATGTCGCGAAGTTAATAAAGTTTTGTGGAAATTTAATCGTTTACCTTAGTGCTTTATACTATGGATTTCCATCAAGTAACGACCAATTCAATCCAAAAAAAATTAATTTTTATTGGTGTTTCATAGGAAATCCATGTGAATAAATTATTATATGCATTGTTGTTATTATTAAAAAATTTCTAATCAGCACTTTCGACTTGTTGATCATCTTTTCGGCAAACATGCTCTCTTATGCTATTCACGTATATGATAAATTTCTTATGACTCACTCTCAACTATAATTTTCCGTGCAAATGTATCTTTCATATTGATCAAATTTTTACCATTATTCTTATTTCGCCTCGGAAGTGTGTAATAAAATTTCATAACGGCTTGAATATAAACCAGTGAATATCTTTCATAACTCAAGTTTTGCCATCAACAATATCTGGAAATACTAATGAAGAGCAAAATTTTCACTCTCAAAATATAGAGTTCCATTAATATATCAAATCTAATATTGGAAGAATAGACTCAAATTATTAAATTGCATTAAGGAAAAATATTGGAATGTTCCCAGACTTTTGAACGAAAAAGCTATGGTGCCATATTTCAAGAACTAAAATAATTTAAAATCTGATATTTGGAGACATAAGTAATGAGGCGTCACTGAAATGATTGCAATGAAATCAAATATTGCATTCTATTCAAAAAAAATTAGTTACCCCCAATATCTAAGAAACTGTAAATTTGGCAATATTGCCGATATCACCGTTGTATCGGGCATCATCAAAAACCACCATTTCGAAATTTTCATAAATTTTTTCTGGTCCGTTTCTGAAATATGAGACCGTTCCGATACTTTTGAAAGACCACTGTATATACATTTATATAGTAGAAGGGTCTTTGCTGACTGGTTAGGATGCAAATAGGAAGATTTTGAGTAAAGCAGCAAACAAAAGGTGTACTCTTTTAACGGAGGAGCTGGACTTCAAGCCCTACTTCGGTTTCGGTCGGATTCAGTTCGGTCTGAAAGGCAGCCGTGGGGGGAAAGAACCTTCCCGAATGCAGCCGAAGGCGTTCCTCCACGAATGGTCGCAAGGGGAGCACCGAAAGGGAGAGGTCAATCCTTCTCGAGAGGTGCGCTTCGGACCAAGAAGCCCATGAGGGAGGTCTCGAGAAAGGATAAATCCATCCCGAATAGACCACCACTCGTAAAGGGTGCCGGCACCTCCAGAGGGAAGGAGAGCAAACCACCCTCTGAGAAAGATGGCGGGGGAGGACCGCCTAAAGACGGCAAAAAAGGGAATGGCTGATACAACAGTCAGACTCTTTCAGGCAAACCTGCAACATGCCAAGGCCGCCACCTACGTCCTTGGAAAAAAATTCGTAGAGGAGCGGATAGATCTGGACCTCGAACACAGGCCGAGTTACCGGCCTGGGCAACACATCTGGTGAGATAATTGCAGTCTGCTCTGGGGTGAAACCTAGAGCATGCATTCTAGCCAAAAACAGCATTAATTATTTTATTCTTTCAGATTTCTGCCCCAAGACATGGCAACAATCCTTGTGAAGTTTCCAGAGAGGGGGTGTATGACGGAAATTATCGTCTGCTCAGCATACTTTCCTGGAAATGTTGGGGTGGAACAGCCTCCTCCAGCGGCCGTCCGAGAACTAATTGCCTTCAGCAGGAGGAACAACACCCACCTAGTGATAGGATGTGATGCCAATGCGCACCATGAGGCGTGGGGCAGCACAAATATCAACATGAGGGGTGAGTCCCTTTTCAATTATTTGATAGGGGAGGAGCTTACAATTAACAATGTGGGCTCCGAGCCAACCATTGTCACTATTATTAGGGAAGAGGTACTAGATTTAACAATCAGCTCAGAATTTCTAAGCAATAAGATATCCAACTGGAGGGTGTCCTCTGAACCATCATGCTCAGACCATAGACATATTCAATTTAACATTGAAATAGGACCCAGGCCAGTGGTACAATACCGAGACATGCGGAGCATGGACAGGGAAGGATACAAAACCTCCCTGAAGAATCATCTCCAAAACGGACTGACCACAATAAATAGTCGTGATCAAATAGATATTGCTGCGGAGCATCTACAAACTGCACTTATCTCAGCGTTTCACGAAAACTGTCCACGTAGGGAGAAAAAGGATATCCGGAATGCTTCCTGGTGGAACAAAAATCTGGATAAATCATGAAAAGAAGTTCGAAGGTCATTCAACCGAGCTAAGGTGTCAGGTGAATGGAAAAACTATAGGTTCGCTCTAACCACATACAACAAAGATATCCGGAAAGCAAAACGAGAATCATAGGAACGGTTCTGCGAAAATGTGTCGAACACATCAAGTGGAGCCCGTATCCACAAGATTCTATCCAGAGAGCAGACACAAGAGCTGGGATCGCTTAAACGTCCAGACGGCTCCTTTACTGCCTCCAGGAAAGAAACATTAGAGCTATTGGCTAATAACCACTTCCCAGGCAGCCTGATTCTGGACAATCGACCTCCAGTCACAAATATAGGCCGGATAAAACGACCTAGTAGAGATGACTAGGTGGTTGCCAACAAAATAATTACACCACAGGCGATAAGATGGGCGGTTAACTCGTTCCAACCCTATAAATCGCCAGGAGAGGATGGCATAGCTCCAGCTCTGTTACAAATCGGACTGGAACATATTGCACCTATCCTCATAAGACTCTTCAGAGCCAGTTTAGTTTGGAACCATATTCCATCTAACTGGACCGCGACAAGGGGGATCTATATTCCTAAGGTGGGTCGGACTGACCCACACCCAAAATCGCTCAGACCTATTAGTCTGACATCCTTTCTGTTAAAAAGCATGGAGAAAATACTGGACGGGCACATGAGGTGTGGTGTACTAACAAAGCACCCACTCAATGTTCACCAGTATGCATACCAGGCTGGTAAGTCAACAGAACTTGCTCTCAACCACCTTGTCTCAGGAATAAGCGACGCCCTGGAACACCAGGAGGTAGCAGTTGCCGCATTCCTTGACATAGAAGGAGCATTTAACAATGCACTACCTCACTCCCTATATGAGGCCACTGTCTCTAGAGGAATTGAACCAATACTATGTAACTGGATAAGAACTATGCTTCATAACAGAACTATAACGACCTCTCTACAGGGGGAAAGTGTCAGCTTCAAGCCAGCAAGGGGCTGCCCTCAGGGGGGGGGTTCTCTCCCCTCTGCTATGGTCACTGCTGGTGGATGATCTGCTGGCCATTCTCTCGCTGTGGGAGGTCGATCTGCAAGCATATACTGACGATCTGGTCCTAGTAATACGCGATAAATCCGAAGAGACGATCTCCTACGCCCTTCAGGATATATTGGACACCATATATAAATGGTGTGAGAGGGAGGAAATGTCCATTAACCCTCACAAAATGGTCCTAGTGCCATTCACCAGAAAAAGGAAGCTGGAACAATTAATACCTCCTTCCATCAATGGTGTAACAATTCCTTTTGCGAGTGAAGCAAAATATCTGGGAATAACCCTAGATAAAAAGCTAAATTGGAACTTGCATCTGGAAAAGACTATCCGGAAGGCTAGCCTATCATTATGGACATGCCGCAGAATATGTGGCAAAACATGGGGCATGTCACCAAAACAAGTATACTGGTTGTACGTGACCTTCATACGACCAATATCACGTATGGCTCAGTAGTCTGGTGGAGCAAGGGCCAACAAAAAATGGCCCAGGCTAAACTTAACGGACTACAGAGACAAGCTTGTCTGGCGATTACTGGGGCCATTCGCTCCACGCCAACGGCAGCAATGGAAGCCCTTCTCGGATTACCTCCTCTTCACATAGGTTTGGAGAGAGAGCCAAGATGGGCAACATACAGACTCTACCAGGCGGCCATTAGTCTACCGCAGGCAGTAGTCATGAGAAGCAGCAGCATGCTGGAGGGCATAACAGCTCACAACATTCTGGGAATGCCCTCAGACATCATGCCTAAAACTATCAACCTTCACACGTCCTACACTGTGGTCTTCCCCGAAAGAGAAGACTGGGTTCGGAATGAAACTGACCTATGTAGGGCAAATGAACGTTGGTTTACCGATGGTTCCAAAACTTTGGAAGGTGTCGGAGCCGGAATACACGGGATAAACCCAGTAGTGAAACGCTCATTCAGTATGGGTAAATTAGCTACGGTATTCCAGGCAGAGGTATATGCCATTGAAATGTGTGCAAGGGAGCTGGAAAATCGACGCCACACACGAAAAACAATAAAAATATTTTCAGACAGTCAAGCGGCACTGAAAGCGCTTGAATCCAATTGCTTTAAATCCAGAGCAGTATGGAACTGTAGAGAAACCTTAAACCGACTGGCACAACGCAACAACGTTAACCTAGTCTGGATTCCAGGTCACACGGGCCTAGAAAGAAACGAAATAGCGGACGCCCTAGCAAAAGGGGGGGCCGAAACAACGTTCACTGGGCCAGAACCGGTAACCGGTATAGCATATAGCACTGCCAAGAATGTCATAACATCCTGGGCTGACAACAAAAGACTCGAGTACTGGCGTAGTCTACCGGGCCTAGCCCATTCCAAAGCATTTATTGCTTGCACAAGGAAAAAACAGGACTCTGACAAGCTGCTAGAACTCAGTAGAGCACATCTCAGAGTTATAGTAGGTTTGCTCACTAGCCACTGCAAACTCAAACACCACATGCACAAGATGCAGAGTGCCGCCTATGCATGGAGGAGGATGAAACGGCTGAGTACATTTTATGTACATGCCCCGCAGCGGCCAGAACCAGATTTTCAACATTTGGCAATACAACAGTAAGGCCAGAGAACCTGGTAAATTTACATTCTCCCAACGTACTCCTCAATTTCGTTAAGAGATTGGATATACTGGGAGAAATAAAACCATAGGGTGAGCCACACTAGGCTATTGACTGCAGTGGAGGGCCTGATATGGGCCCACTCACGTTCAAACCTAACCTAAACCTAACTCTTTTAACACTATAATTCCAATATTTCGACTGTGACTACAGTCATCTTCAAGGAACCTACAATTCATCAAGTGAAAATTTTAAAATCAAATGGAGTGCAAGCTATTGGCACAGTGTACTTACTGTGTTAGTGAGGATGATTGCTATAGTTGACATTATAAAAAATATATTTAAACCAGTGTCGATGAAGAACAAATACATATTAAAAACGTTGAGTATCCAAAATTGATTGTCATTATATTGAAACATTGAATATTGCATGAAAATAATTTCTGCATATGGCGACTTCTTTAAGCGTCATGGAACAAGGAAGACATTGGTTAGGAATCAGATAAATTACATTGAATAAAATCTTTCATAAATCAAAAAATACGAATATACATAATATACATATAGATACTTTTCTCCAAAAAAAAATTTAAATCCAAATCAAATTGGATAAAAAACCTTTTAAATACCGTAGTAGTATTCAATGAGACTATCCAGACAATAATTCATCAATGCACCCCACTTGAAGTCAATAGGACTCGCAAATACCCTACGTGGTTTAACAGATATAAAATTACAAATATTCGTAAAAAACATCATTATCGCAAAATGTTTGGAAAATGCAAGTATAATTTCTATTTAGAACGTTACAGGCATATGAGGCGAATTTTTAAGTAAAATGTAGTACTGGCTCACTCAGAATTCATAAAAAAATCCCAACATAACTTAGCAAATAACCCTCGTGAGTTCTAGACATTTCTAAATTCTAAGAAAAATAAATGGCGCATACCTGGTCTCATGTTCTACAATAATGAAAAACTAACAACATCACAAATCATTGTAAATGCTTTCGCAAAACACTTTAGTAGTGTTTATGAGTCCGATAATTCCTCGTTGAACGATAACTCTGTTTCAGAACACATAGGGAGTTCAAGTCAATATTTAAATATCAAGGACCACATTCTAACAGCGGCAAAAAAATAAAAAAATAAATTGACTTGCGGTCCTGATAATATCCCCACTAAATTAGTTAAATCGCATGTAAAAATTCTATGTCGGCCTTTACTACTGATCTTCAATCTCATTTTGAAAACCGAAACATTTCCTACCATCTGGAAAAGATCTCGCATATGCCCATAGCACTAATCACAGTTTTTTCAAATAATTCGAAATCATTCTCTTTGATCTCATCTACTCACATGTATGTAACTCTTTATTAGAGTTCCAACATGGATGTATGAAATCAAGAAGCACAACGTCGAACCTTTGCGCGTTTACTCAATATATTTCGAGTTCACTCGACAATCGTCATCAAGTGGACGTGATATATACTGATTTTAGCAAAGCGTTCGATAAGGTATCACATAAACTGCGTTTGCATAAATTGGGAAAATTTGGTATATCTATTAGCATTCAAAGGCTATTGAAATCCTTCCTGATTAATAGAGAATTATTTGTCGAATATGGAGGAGTACAATCATACACTTTAGTAGATAAACAAGGTTACTTCTGCCTCATCAAAGTGAGGCAGAAGTAACTTTGCTCCACACGGTGAATCTCTCGATGGCCGCGTCCATCGAGTTCTTGCCGTTGGTGGAGGGTTGGTGCTGAAGAAGATGACGTGTTCGCCGAAGAGTTTCGGGGGTGGGGGGGTTCAAAACGTTTCACCCTAAGTGGCGCGCGTCTTTTCTGCAAAAAACCATGGCGGCGATGGAGCGGAAGGAAAAAAAACATGGCGGTGATGGCGGAAGTTATGAAAAAAACGTCCCCGCAAAAAAATGGCGGTGATGGAGTGGAAGGCGAAAAAACATGGCGGTGATGGCGGAAGTTATGAAAAAAAACGTCCCCGCAAAAAACATGGCGGTGATGGAGTTGAAGGCGAAAAAACATGGCGGCGATGGCGGAAGTTATGAAAAAAACCTTCCCTCACGTGATTTGCTGAGAGCAATTGGCTGGAAGAGAAAAAACGTCACGTGATTCGTTGAGAGCAATTGCCTGGAAGAGAAAAAAAAAATGGCCGCCGCCTTAATTGACAAAACGAAAAAATTAAATATGGAAAATGTCTACTCTCTTAGAACACACAACAGAAAATTATGATGGACTTATTATTAACTCATTCTCTCTCGAATATAATGCCAAGACTGATACGTCTCCGCGCGCTGTAGTCGTAAACAGCGATAAGCCACATCTGGTGTTTACTCTCTCTCCAATGAAATTCTAAGAAATACGATTTGGCCTTGGACTTGTTTACTGTCTCAGATGTTGTTTTTCCAGGAAAATTATGAGTCAGCAGAGATAAGAAAGTTTAGTTTGAACCCAATTGATCGATTCAAGGCATTTTAAGTGTCTCACTCTAACCCATGGCATTGTATATCTGTCTTTATTTGTTCGCATTTATTGAAATGAATAACGTCAGTTCGAGAAAAATACGTTTATTTTTTCAAATAAAATATTATACTTCAGTTCCATGGTAATATTCACCATACAAAGTTGAATACTGAATAGTTGAAATAGACATGAGTGAGAGATGGCGTGGAAAGACCTTTGGGAAATCACCAAACATTTTTGAGTGAAGTCCATGTTAATTCAAATGGGCAACGATGGTCTCGTAGTGACGAAGTCCGCATAAAAAATAATGCGGTACTGGACTTGGAGTATTTCAGGGAAGTAATCGAGTTCGTGAACAAGATTTCCGTTTGAAAAAAAAGAGAATAACTTCTAGCGAACATAGTATCGAGATGACTTGGAATATTTTTGAGTGAAGTCCATGTTAATTCAAATAGGCAACGATGGTCTCGTAGCGAGGTGGTCCGCATAAAAAATAATGCGGTACTGGACTTGGAGTATTTCAGGGAAGTAATCGAGTCCATAAACGAGTCCTCTGTCGAAGAGCCAAATAACTTCGAGCGAACACAGTATCGAGATGACTTGGAATATTTTTGAGTGAAGTCCATGTTAATTTAAATGGGCAAGGATGGTCTCGTAGCGACGAAGTCCGCATGAAAAATAATGCGGTACTGGACTTGGAGTATTTCAGGGAAGTAATCGAGTTCGTGAACAAGATTTCCGTTTGAAAAAAAGAAAATAACTTCGAGCGAACGCAGTATCGAGATGACTTGGAATATTTTTGAGTGAAGTCCATGTTAATTCAAATAGGCAAAAATGGTCTCGTAGCGACATGGACTTCGAAACGTTCACAGTGGGTGGTGTTACGCATCTTCAACAACATTATACTCATTCGAATTTACAGGCGGGTTTCAAACTTGATCGATAGTACATTTTCAGTTCGAAAGATTCATACTAGATGGCGCTACGCTTCTGTCGCAATAATATACCCAGTTGTGTTCATACGACAGCTTTAAATATGACTGGATTAGTTATTATTTGCTGAAAATGAGCTGTGACATATGATCTACCACCTCAGACGTTGTACATTCAATACTTGGAAACGGGAGATGAAATTTGGTGAAGTTGAATTGAAACCCAGCTCAGAGCATACCAGGCCGCAGCATATTATACCTTTCTATCGAAACAATAGAAGAGTAGCCTACTGAATCCAAGCCAGCTGTCTACCATCGGAAGAGTAAGTTTCGATTTTCATTTTTGACACATATTCTGTATCAGTTTCTTCATTCAGTGAACAAATATGAGTTCTGAAGACATCACTACTGTTTACGCAGACATGGTTGAACTATGTAGGGAAATTAACGAAAGTTTTAAACAATTGGAATTCAAGCAATACTTTGAGTGAAAATATGCCTGCAAATTTGTGTAGAGCTATGAAACTCATCAGAAGCAACAGCAGTTTTATCTACTGTATGCGTAAACATAATCAAAAATTTGGAAGAAGCGGTGTCGATTCTCAAAATGGACATCTCAAAGAGAAAAAGCAATATTTGGTTGATACATTGTAAAATAACTGCTCGTATGCTAAATAAAGCTATATCATCAATCAACGAAGAGCAGTCAATAGGGGCTTTACGCAGACTTCAAACTTTGGCGGGAAATTTGAAAATTGTAAGATATTCAATTAAAAATGCAGGAGTGATTGGAGGAGGGGCAACATCAAAGTTATCATCACGAGTGAAGTGGGAAGATATGAAATCCGCATTTTTGTCAGGTCTGCGTACAGGAATAATAATGAATTTGACACATAAGGATATTGGACATTTTTTTCAAGACGCTTATCCAAACGCAGAATAAAGAAATTGCTGTAAAAAACATCCAATGATTGAGGTTAATAATAAATGTTGTGCTGAATTTGTCAAAGATAGCTTTAATATGGAATATAATAATATAGAATATTTCAGTACTAAAAACAATATCATTGACAGGGGTACAAACTTGAAAGGGTGGTTCCAAGAGAACGTCATTGACCATATTCGATATAAATTTTCGAAATCATTGGAACAGAAAAGAGATTCCACACTTAAAAAAATTGATAGTTTGGAAGTATATATTAGTGAATATAACATTGAAAACGGTTCATCTTTCATCGAGCTTCCAAAATCCATAGCCAGAAAGCAAGCGTGCATTAATATAAAAAATAATGATGAAGCGTGCTTCGCTTGGGCAGTTGTTTCAGCTCTGCATCCAGCACGAAAGCATACTGACAGGACAAAATCATATCCACATTACTCACAAATCTTGAATTTGGACTTTGGACGGTATTCAATTTCCGATGAAAAATAAAGATGATGCATGTTTCGCGTGGGCCGTCGTTTCGGCATTGTATCAGGTACAATTCCATAATCATCCAGACAGAATTCCATCTTACCCTCTCTATTCAAATGTACTGAACTTGGATGGAATCGACGTACCCATGAAATTCAAACAAATTACCAAATTTGAGCACCTGGAACAACATATCGATCAATGTGTACACCTTGGAATTAACTCAGCCGCAGGCGGACAGAGAGGCATTTTTCTTAACTGTTCCGACTCACCAAACGGAGATTGAATCGACATGTTAATTTACTTTTAATTCAGAATGAATATCATTCAAAATTGAAGGGTTATAGAGGACCGCCAGAGACAGTTGATGATACCAAAATTCGATACCACTACTGCTTCATCAAATATTTATCCCGACTGCTCAGTACACAAATAAGTAGAAACAGGCATAAAGTATATTTTTGTGATGGATGTTGAAAATACTTCACGAGCAACGGAAAACTCGTGAGTCATACTATTGAGTGTCAAAAACAGGCTGAAATGCAAACAAACTAGATACATCACCCTATTGAATGAAAAAAAATATTGATTTGTTCAGAACCCGCATGATGATGAATTTTTTACAGAATATGTGTGAAAATGGAATAGAAACTGTGCTCTAGGTGGGACGTCTATATCCACCATATTATGTAGATGTCATAGTTTCCGTCTTGTTATATATAAAAGTATATATATATATATATATATATATATATATATATATATATATATATATATATATATATATATATATATATATATATATATATATATATATATATATATATATATTAATGAAGAGAGTAACAGCTTAAACAAGAAAACTGATTTGAATAATTTAAGTAAAATTTACACCTATATTTTAAAACTGAACAGAGATAAATCGAAAAATTATAGTAATGCTAATACACCTAGTAGAGTCACTTGATTTTATAATATCAATTCAAATACATTGACATTAATTTTCAAATTCAAATACTGTCAGTCCGCATTTTAATTTTTATGCAATATTTTTTAACTTTACTGATGCTAATTTAAATTTTTACTCAAGTTATGTATGTTAGTAGATTCGATATATTTCTCCATTTTTAATTTTATCCTGTTATAGTTGTCCTGAGGAAGGAAATAAACTTTTCCGAAAGCTTGACAAGATAACAGAGAGTTTTCTTTAAGACCAACATAAGACTGCAACCTCAAGATTTTTCCAATTCTACAAGTATTGTCAGTCACGATTTACCCAACTTTCATATATATATATATATATATATATATATATATATATATATATATATATGTATATATATATATATATATATACAGTGAGGACCAAAAGTCCGTCGCCCCCCCCGTAACTTCTTCATTTTCCATATTACAAAAAAATGTTAAATACATAAGTTGTAGGGTTTCATTCGATCTTTTTAATGGTTTAAGTTTCATTCATACAGAGTGTCTCAAAAAAGCACGGTGACTTAGAAGTTAATTTCCTTAAATGGGACACCCTATATTTCATTGCATTATTACATTCTACGTTGAATTCTGAACAAGTTTGATCAATGGTTTTCTATCAAAAAAGTTAATAGTTTTGGACTTATGAACACTTGTAAATAATTATTTCGACTACTTTTGCACCAGTTCACGAATAAATTAATGAGATAGGCTATGCACGCTAGGCGCGTTTATTTAATCCATGACAACGAAAAAAAACTCTTATCTGTTTTTGCCAAATGTCATTGACATTTTGTAGGTTTTCAAAACTTTGTTTCAAACGGTTTTCAATTTAGAAGATTTATTGGTCCTTATTACTTTCGCGGGAATTTAACAGCTGAACGATATTTGGAACATCTTCGTATGGCAATGCTTCCGGACCTACTTGCGGCATTTCCGGATCCAAATAATGGGGACAACTTGGATCCCAGTATTTGGTTCCAACAAGTTGGCGCACCACCACATTATGGTCATACTGTTCGAAGGTTTCTGGATAACCAGTTTGAAGGACGGTGGATTGGAAGACGAGGACCAATGGAGTGGCCACCTAGGTCACCTGATTTAACCCCCCTTGATTTTTTTCTGTGTGCACATTTGAAAAGTCGGGTCTACATTAACCGGCCAGACAATTTAGAAGACTTAATGGAAAGAATTAGACACGAAATGACTCGTATAACTCCGCAGATGATCGAAAACTCTATAAATGCGGTCTACCATCGTCTTGGCCTATGTCAGTTAGTAAACGTAACACAGTTTGAACAATTCCTATTAGAAATAGTTTTGGTTTAATGGACTGTTTAGTTAATTGAAAAGTTATTATGAAACTTACGTTTATTTCTTTTTTTATTCATTTTCTCGTATTTTTTCTTATGTGAGCCCTACTGCAACTATTTTTCCCTTGTGTACAAACACAAGCTCTATCACATAATGTGATAAAAATCTTAGCTTCCTATTAAAAAAATTTGTTGATGACGTCATAACTTTGACAACTTTGACGTGTTATTTTTGTAACTTATGTCAAAAGATGCGGAATAAAAAGAACAGTTTGACGTATTTTTGCATTTTCTTCAAAAGTGATCGTTGTACGTTTTATGAATTTTGTGCATTACTTTATCATAACCCTTGAACAAGAAAGAAATTTAATATAATTCTTTCTATAGCTAGTCGGGCTTTCAGCAAGTTTGTTCTGATAAATACATAATATTGGTATAACACAATAAAAACAGAATAATACAATACAGAAAATAAAATATCAATGGAAATATGATCATAAAGTTTTTCAACTGTGGCAAATGTTATACAATGAGTTCAATATAAGACCATGGGGATACTGAAAACGGTAATAGATACGATTTTGGGTAAATGAAAAGAAAATAATACGACAGAAGGGGCCTTGGGTACTTATGGCATTATAACATTCTCAGAAATAATTGGGATTGACGGAACTGTTTAGTAAATCTTACTGATGGAAATAACATGGCTATCAAAATGCGCATCTACGAATCAAATTATTTGTGTTGTGAGGGGGAAAATTAATATTTGTTCTCATGAATAGTAATAATAATGAAAATATTTATTAGCAGATAATAAAATTAATGTGTATACATAGTTTAACAAATGAGACATAAAATGTTGCTGCGGTAACATATTACAATCCAGTGCAAATAAACAATAGTTCCTCTGAAGGCAGAGCCTGAGCGCAGATGCTTTGATTATGATCACTCTTTGAGTATGTTTTATTCCATAAACAAGTAATTTATCTTGACATAAGGCAAACCCCAAATATGAAAACAAATTAAAATTATACAAATGTTAGTTCCATAAAACATGGTAAAGATTGTATAAGTTGTCTAAAAGAACCATTCCAAAGGGTCGATCAGGGGATGAATATCAATCCTTTGTGTACTAAGTAGGAATTGTTTTGAAGCTTTTTCTGAAAAATGTATATTTCTTTAATTTTTCATTTGATCTGGGACTTTATTGAAAAGTACTGAAGATACTTAGCAGAAACTTCTTATATTTTTCCAATTTGGATCTTGTATCGTATCCATGGCCAATCAAAGGTAAGAAACTTCTGTTTTTGTATTGCTCAGTTAGTGCTCTGAGAAAATGGTTTCGGCGAATGCCTGAAATTTTAGATTAAACAAAAAGGAAATCCGACGGATAACGTTGTGGTCCACTAAACATAATTTGGAGAAACTTGTTTTGGATTGACTTCGAGCTATTTCATGTGTATTGCAGAAGCAGTACTCCAAGCGATGATCCCGTAGGTTAGTCGTGATTCTACCTGCGCGTGATACATAAGTTTCAAGTGGATTTCAACCAAAATACCTTCGAAAATTTTAAATTTAAACAAATTCGATCTCAGGGTTTGTACCGTAAGCTGAATGTGAATATTCCATCTCATATATTTGTCGATATATAACCCAAGATATTTTACTTTATCGGCTCTTATAATCTCTACTTCTTCCTTGTCATTCTGGATGACAAGTGATTCAAACTCTGGGAGTTTATTAGCGTAACATGTAAAAGGTCGAAACTTTGTTTCTGAAAAATTAATGGTGAGTATTTTGTGACTGAACGAGATTATAACCACTTTCATATCTTGAACGACTTTTCCTTTCAATTGTTTCCATGTTTTTCCTTCATATAAGACGACCGTATCGTCCACAAAACTAATGATGGTGCCAGAGCTGTTCGAAGTGAAAATTTCGTTGATATAAATTATAAATAAGATGGGTCCCAGAGCTGTGCCCTGTGGAATACCATATTCAATGGTTTCTTTTTCACCTAGTTTGACATTTATTTCGACGCCTTGTTCTCTATCTTCTAGGTAGCTCTTCATCAATGCTGTGCCTCTGAATCCCGCGTCATGGAGTGTGTCTAACAATCGAGAATATTGTATCGAATGCTTACACGTGGCTTACACAGCCAATACAGGTTAACCACCCTCTAGGTTTCTATATATTCTGGATGTGATTGGGCGAATTTTATCTTGTGTAGAATATCCTTCTCTAAATCCATATTAGTTATCAAATAATGTATCGTTTTCTTATAAAAAGATTTCCTTTCTTGATTTTAGGACCTTTTCGAAAATTTTCGCTAAATTTGAAATTAAAGTTATTGGGCGATAGCTCAGAACTTTGGATTTGTCTTCATTTTTGTATTGGGGTTTGATGACTTCCACTTTGAAGGCATGAGGACATTTACCTGTTTGAATGATTATATCGATGAGCCAACTGAGAGGACCTGTTATTATCCCACAGATATTTTGTAAGGTTTCCACTGTTATTTTATCTGTGCCAGGAGATTTCTTTTTATTCAAGTTTCGGATAATCATACTAATTTCACTTATCTTTTTTATTGCCGATATGTTCTTTCACTGCCTTCATCATCAAATAGATTCGATATGGTGTTCTGGTATAATTTGTCCCTTTCATTTATCGCTTCAGTGATCCAGGTTTTTTTTTGTATGTCTCTATGGAATAAATGGTCTTTCCTATTCTTGGCTGAATTCTTATTTATCAGAAAGATGTCAGCAAATAAAAATTACAAAACAGGGTGAGAATGTTAAGTCCAAAACTGAACTCGTTAAAATGGGAATACCACAGGGTAGTATAATTGGTCCAATGATATTCATTTTGTATATAAATGCTATGCCAAACTGTATCACAAATACCAATTGCTTCTTAAGTAGTTATGCCGATGATACAAATATTTTAATAACTGCACCGGATTTCCAAACTACACTCGATAACGTAGAAAACATTTTTGTCAGGTTGGATCTCGAATGAGAAGCTACTACTAAATGAAAAAAAGACAAATTGTATAATGTTCAAAAAAAATAGGTCGCAGTTAGAATATCCACAAAGCATTCAATTAGATGAATCTGAAATCAATATAAGTGCAGAAACGAAGCTTTTAGGGGTAACTATAGATGAAGTTCTGTCATGGGAAAGTCATATAGTAGAACTTTCTAAAAGATTGAACTCTGTCTATTATACATTGAGGGTGATGTCACTGTACTTGAGTGAAGATGGTCTAAGGGTCATTTATTTTTCCAATTTTGAATCTCTTGTTAGATACGGTTCTACTTTTTATGGTAGCAGTAGTTCAATAGAAAAAATATTCATATGCCGAAAAAGAGCACTGAGAGCCATCAAAAAACTTAGTTTCAGATCTTCTTGCACAGGCATTTTTAAAAGCAATCAAATTTTAACTGTTGCAGCAATATACATTGAAGATTGTCTAATGTTTTTATTTAATAATTTTTTTTAATGCAAATTTACCAACTCATTTATAATAATAATAATAATTTATAATAGTAGAGACAGGTTTTACATATATCCTATTCACAGACTGACCAAATATTCTTGTATGAAACTGTTTAATAAATTACCTCAGAATATCAGACTGATAGAGAGTCGAAACAATTTCAAAAATGCAATACGCAAAATTCTGGTTGATATTGAACCTTATACAGTACAAGATTATTTAAATGTCTCATTCTGAATATTTAAATGTACTGAGTGACGAATATTTCGTTCTGAATGTCTATGTAATCTCTTTTATATATATGTGATTTTCGAAATAAAGGATTATTATTATTATTATTATGATATCTCAAACTAGTTTGATATATTTTGATATTAGTTATTATTCATTACATTATATCAGGCTCTTATGGTATAGAATGTATGAAAGTAGATGGAAACAAGAATATTTTTTTAATGAATATGAATCATACCCTTTTGCGGAAATTTGAGAATGAGGGCGAAATTGCATTCTTGTGGCAATATTCGTTTTCTTTATTGACTTTGGATATAATGGACGGAGTCTCAATTTTATTGATACTATAGACTTCACTGACAATATTCGTTTTGAGTTTTTTTGGTATTCCCATAACATTTATATCTATTTAAATTCATAACTTGAATTAAACTTGTTTTCATTTATTCATTTACTCTTGGTTTGAAACTCCGCTTACATTTGTCAATTTTCTGGAGCTATGATATCTATCTACTTTTATACTCATTGAAAATATTCAGCTTCAAAAAAAGTAGATGCTGTAGTCAGAGTGCTCTCTAGAACATAAATATCGCATTGCCTGCAGATAGTTCCCCTGTCCGAATAAAAACAAAATTCTGATAGTTGGTGACAGGTAACACTTGCAAATGTATGCGCTGATTTAGTGAGGCATTGCATACGTATCTGTCGGAAAGAAGTTGTCTTCTGACAAAATGAGTATACGGTGTAGGTATATATGGAAGAAAAAGAGATTGAACATTTTTCGTTACTGAACGAGCTCCCATGAGAACTCTGAGCGTTATGCTCAGTTTCCTAAACATACTCCAGTATTCATCATAGGGACTCCTATTGAATGCTGATATTATTTTTCGATTCAGATGGGTGAACTAGCCGTCGCTAATGAGTGGCGAGAACCAAGAAACCGATACGTAGCCGTTGTCCCATATAAATCTAAAAATAACTTCAGCCGTGATGTACAGAGAGCATTGCAAATTAGTTCTCGTGAAGAATTTTGCCAAGAATCTAACAGATATAATTCGAAGGTCCTAGGAGGTAACAGTTGTTTTTTGTTAAAGACGTGCCGGCGAATATACCTATTGTGCAGGATTGGATTACCTGATCAATTTTTCATCATTACTATTCGATGGTGTTCTTACAAGTAGTATCATCAACTTTTCTTCTTGATAATATAAATTAAAGTTCAAAAAATCTAAAGAAACACGCTTTTATGAACTAGACTGAAGCAAAAATTGCCTCCCTTCTTAAGAAAGCGTGGTGTTCATGATGTTCGAATCCTAGATTGAAGAACATTTTTAAAAAAAATTTCAGATTCGATTTGCGATGTGAATCATCCAGATGTCAATACCGAAGTCTGGTGCTTGTTAGAAGTACGCACGAATCACCGGGGATGGTGCTGTAGGTTTTCCGGGATATTGAATACGCCACCAAAAATTAGTAAGTCACCCCGAAGCGCCACGGCTAATAATAATATCCTCTATCTGCACATGTTATACTTTTGGGTACACTTTACGAGTGTTAATGAGAAATTGGAATTTCTCATTCAGGCCCTGTCACCGGAGCCCCGACACTTCCGGAGGGCGTGCTGGATCATTTATCCCAATAAACACTCCCCACGTCGTGGGGTGAGTGACTATTGGGTACGAGAATCATGTGCTCTGCGTAGGCGGAGTAAACCAAGAATTACGGCCTTCTGCATTCGTCCGGCTAAGATTTCTGTCATATTACGGCAAGCCGGTATGATTTCCAAGTTTGAGAGTAGTTTGTCCGTCATTCCACCAAAGATCCTTATTACCAAAACCACCATTTTAACAGAATGGTTTGGGTAAAACCTGCAGAGTTCAAAAAGTAGTTCTCTTTTCGGACGATGTTCGTTTTTGCCAGGAGTAGTTCCAATACATTCGGCACTTCCCATTCTCCACAACGGACTCAATATCCCGGAGCATAAGACAACATCGGTGTCTCCTCTACACCATATGAGTGTCGTAGATGGTAGTACATCACTCGAAGGGCCACGTTAGGTCTGAATATAGGCTGAGACCGTATGAGCTGAACAGGCTGACAGCAAATGCATTATAGTCTCGGCTGCCCCACGACACGCTCTGTATCTGGTGTCAGGGACCTCTATACCCGTGACTACGGTAGACGAAGGTGTTGGAGATTATTATTATCATTATTGCTATTGTAGCTATTCGTAAATGCTGTGATCATTAAAAAGTAAAATAAAGTACCCAAGCTTTTTCAACTATGGAGTTGATTATCAAATAGTATTTTTATTTTTTCGTTCAGTGGTTCTTCATTTCTTGAACAATACTTTATTTTCTCATTATTATTTTTTATTATCTTATTATCACGTTATGCCCTGTCATCCAGTCCTAAAATACGTATGTTTGAGGTTAGAAATTCATCATTATTATAAAAAATTTGCTTTGCCTCGGTCCTTGATATGTGAGTTAAATTTCAGAGTATTCTGACGACTGAAAGTAGGTGAAAATGGAATCTGCAAATTGATGTCATATTCATTATCATTATTATATTGTCATCGGTCCTTGATATATGTGCCGAAATTCATATTATTTGGTCGACTTCATCATTAAACAAACATTCCTTCACTCATTCACTGGAAGTGATTGAAAATGTAATTCAAAAATTCGCATGATCATCATTACTATTATTACATTATTATTAAAAAATTCTTGTGATGTCATCGGTCCTTGAAAATTGAATTTTGAGATTCACATTATTTTCATTATGGAATTGTTGTATTTTCAACGGTCCTTGATATGTATTCGGGTGACTAGAGGTAGTAGGTGGAAATAGAGGTATTTGAACCACATTATGCAGATCAGCACAAAGACACCAAATTATAGTATTGTCATCCGAACTACATATACATAAAAAGTTTTATTTCGATACGGTAGGTTGAAACTGCCGTCCAAAATTTTATTACATTGGTAGTTTATAAGTAAAGCTAATAAAATCGTGTGAATGAAAACAGGGCAAGTTAAATAAAAGTTTGTGGAAATCTTGATTCATTTCAAGTTCCATAAAATACAAAATCCTTGAATAATTATTTGAAGTGAGGTTTTGAGTAACAGAGACGAAATGCACATTTCCGTTCAGCTCAACTTCTTCACTATCAAAGTTCATTATGAAAAATCAACCAAAGAATCTGAAACAAATAACCTTGACCTGACAGGTGTGACACGAAAGTTACTGAAAAAAGAGGCCATAGAAGAAAGGAAAGTATCTTTTGCTCAAAAGCAGACTTCAATAATTTATTCAGGAATCTTGCATACTACGGAACTAACTTCTGAAGGAAAATGGATTTTTATTTTTCAATTTCAATGCCCTGTATATCTGATACTACTAACTCACTTCAGGATATTGATTATGTGATTTATTATTGTTTCAAACGAGGAACCTCTCATTAGAGTCTGTCCGTTGAATTCCGGAACACCGTTAGCTATATCTCAGATTATATACGATAGTAAATGAAAAACCGAAACTGATAAAATCAAAACTGCCTCTTTTAGCTTTACCTACTTTGTATCATTACTTTCTTTTTCAATGTAAAAAAATGTGATTCTTCTAGCACAAAAATATGAAAATATTGGAAACAATATATTGCTTAGTTTTTTGATTCAAATTTCGCACACCCATTTCATGCACCCTTAATCTATAGAATGAGACATAACAGCTAGTTAGGAAATAATCAGATTCCTTACTTCCAAAAACATATAAGATAAATCAACACCGAATATTTTCCAAGATTTATATAACAGCACTAAAAATTTGGTAAAAAGAAAACAAATTACATAATAACCGTGGAATAATCCGAGAAAGTAGAGACATCTCACCCCATTATCCTTCGCAAAATTCGGTAGGTATACAAAATTTAATTTGATACGTAGCTGCCTTCAGAAGTTATAGGGGAACTAACGCACATCTAGATACATAGTGGGAATCGGGCCACACTACGCTGTAATCAACTTCCGAAACATTCACTACGTAATACTAATCGCAATATATATATATATATATATATATATATATATCCCACCCGGTATATATATATATATATATATATGTATATATATATATATATATATATATATATATATATATATATATATATACCGGGTGACCACGAGGTGAGGTACGCCCCCCAATTTTTCTATAGTTTTGAAGATACAGGTTTCAAATTTGGCACGTCGATATATTACTCAAATACGCATATTTTGACTCCATAACCGAAAATTCACCACTACCGGTTTAACCGGAAGTGACCCCAAACTTTTTTTTTTCAAATGACACCCTGTACAATTTTTTTCATTATCAGGAAGAACACGCAATTTGTGATAACACTGTTCTCCAAAATTGAAAATCGGTTGAAAAATGGCGGAGATACAGTTGATTGTTCAATCGAACAAAGTTGGCCGTGAACATCAAACTCAAATCATCACAACTGACGAACGGCGTCAGCATTTACGAGAGGAAGGTTCGAGGTAAGAGACAGCTGAAAATTGAGCTTCCCATGTAATTGCAGCAACCATATTTCCCATCAATTATCAAATATTTCCTCAAAACGGATTAGTACCCATAAAGAAAGGCTCACAACTGCCATTTCTCAAATAGCAACATACTCTTTTCACATTGTTATGTTGAAAGATGATGAATTATCAGATTACTCGAATGAAAAGATTTGAAGAATTCCGAAAGGAACCAGAAATACAATATAAGTGTTCCCAAAATTGAATGTTCTTCAACGAAGGCGGCTTTGAACATAAGAAAGCTAAACAAAAAAGCATATTTTGTCAACAAAGTGACAATTTGTTCTACTCATTCAATACAAGAGAATTGTAACTTGTTGAAAAACATTCCGATGGAGCGAAAATTTACTAGAAATGAAAAAGTAGATTTACTGCTAATTTATGGCGAGTGTAGAAAAAATGCAACTGCGGCTTGCATTCTTTACAGTGAACGATTCCCTCTCAGACAACGCCAACCAAGTAGAAACTATTTCGCACGTTTGGAAAGGCAATTCAGGATAGAACCAGATGACAATGTACATGATCATGATAGTTTTATTATTGATGCAGAGACGGAAACTAATGTTTTGGCTGTTGTTTATGTAGATCCCACCATATCACTTCGACAAATCGAACATGAATTACCAGTTGGACGAGAATCAGCTCGAAAAATTCTAAAAAAACATGGGTTTAAGCCGTATAAATATCAGATACATCAGCGCCTTTACGAAAATGATCATCAAAGAAGGGTCCAATATTGCAATTGGCTACTTGAGAACCACATAAGGAACCCGAATATGACGAGAAACATTATATTTTCCGACGAATCAAGATTTACGAATCTTGGTATGTTCAATAGAAACAACACCAGATACTGGGCAACTGAAAACCCCAGGCTCATAAGACAAGGGAATTTTCAGGAACGCTTTGGATTCAACGTGTGGATAGGTCTGATAGGAACTCGAATCATTGGGCCCATAATATTTGATGGTATGTTGAATGGGCAACGCTATTTGGGATTTCTACGAAACGAAATAGAAGGATTCATGGAGAATTTACCTCTCGACGTCTACCAAAATATGTATTTCCAGCAGGATGGTGCACCTCCCCATAATTCCCGAATAGTAACCAGTTACCTAGATGAAACATTCCCAAATCGATGGATTGGCACGAATGGTCCTACAAGATGGCCTCCGAGGTCACCGGACCTCACGCCACTGGATTTTTTCATATGGGGTTACCTGAAGAACAAGGTTTACTCTTCTAGTCCTACATCAAGGGAGGATTTGGAACATCGCCTTAGAGAAGCAATTGCAAGTATTACTTAAGCTCAGTTAAATGGAGTTATGGAAGCAATAGTGAGACGTGCAATTTTGTGCAGAGAACATAATGGAGAACATTTTGAACAGTACTTGTAAATCATTTTTTTATTACTTTGATTTCTGTTAGTGTAGTAAGTGACCAGAACCAATTCAAATTAGCAACAATACCAATTTCGCTAATAACGAAAATCCTGTAACAAACATCATTAAAAAATTTCGATCCTTTCCATATATAAAAGAACTCACTTCCAAAATTAATAATGTTCTGAAAGAAGAAACTAATATTATCTTATCTAATGAACCAGTTAAAACTGTCAATAAATTATTTACCAAATTGAAAGATAAAACTCCTATACTGGATCAAGCAGGAGTTGTCTACAAAATTAATTGTCGTGAATGTGAAAAAAAAAACTATATTGGTGAAACATCAAGAAATTTGAAATCAAGGATTGTTTCCCACAAAAGTGATATACGTTTAAGACCCAATGCTTGCGCTTTATCACAACATGTAAATGTTACAGGACATTCCATTGATTTCAAAAATATTTCAATTCTAACTAAAGAAAATAATTTATTCAAAAGATGTTTTTTAGAAATGGTTTACATAAAGAATGAAAAAGATTCAATGAATAAGAAGACCGATTTTCAAAATTTAAATATAATTTATTCTAATATTTTAGATATTGAAATAAAATTGAGCAACAATAAAAATCATAGAGTATCTATTTCATCAATAACTTAAATCGACCTTTTACAATAAAATTTATACCAATTCTATACACCCTATATCCATCTTTCATAAACTTCAAATTGACTTTTCACTTTTATGTCTTGAAACCATTTATTTTTCTGAATGTTATTTTATCTTATACTCATATACTGTAAGTACCTTTATTTGATATGTTCATTAGCAGTTATACCTATTCTTTTAGAGTGACTGAAGAAGAAATTAAATAATTTCGAAAGCTCTCACAATAAAGTAAAAAAGAGTTTGATTGAAAAGCAGCTGCAACCCCACAAAATAACTACTTTATTTTGAATATATATATATATATATATATATATATATATATATATGAAAACTAAAAGTCGGGGTCTCAATCTGCCTACTGCCCGACGTCAAGTCACAAAAACCAAAACGTAATTATACCTGAGGAGTAGGCAGATTGAGACCTCAGCGTAGAATTACGTTTCAACCATTTATTAATTTTCTTTCTTTTTTAGTTCTTGAAAATTGCTCCAAAATCGGAGCCGAAACGTCGAATTTCAACAAATTCTAGACGCGGTTCAACCCGAACTTTTAGTTTTCAAATATCTGACCGCGGAAACCTAAACCTAAAAACAGTTACATGTATGAGAATTTTCAGTATCTAAATCTAAACCTATTTAAAAAACAGATAAAAATATATATACACATATAAACATCGGGTGACCACGAGGTGAGGTACGCCCCCAAATTCTTCTATAGTTTTAAAGATACAGGTTTCAAATTTGGTATGTCGATATAATACTTAAATACGCATATTTTGATTGAATTTCCAAAAATTCACCACTTTCGGTTTAACGGAAGTGATCCCAAACTTTTTTTTTCAAATCACATCCTGTATATTTTTTTTATTATACGGAAGAACACGCAATTTGTGATAAAATTATTTTTCAAAATTGAAAATCGGTTGAAAAATGGCGGAGATACAGTTGATTGTTCAGTCGAACAAAGTTGGCCAAACTCAAACTCAAACTCAAATCATCACAACTGACGAACGGCATCAACATTTACGAGAGGAAGGTTCGAGGTAAGATACAGCTGAAAATTGAGCTCCTCATGTAATTGCAGCAAACATATTTTCCAACAATTATCAAAAACTTCCTCAGAATGGAGTAGTATCCATAAAGAAATGCTCACAACTGCCATTTCTCAAATGGCAACATACTCTTTTCATATTGTTTTATTGAAAAGTTATGAATTATCTGAATAATCGCGTTTAAAGTTTCGGAGAATTCTGAAAGGAATCGAAGTACGGTATGTTTCATTATGAGTGTTCTCAAAATTGAATATTCTTAAACAGATGTGGATTGAACCTACGAAAGCTGAGCAAAAAATCAAATCATTTCATTCGAGTAATCCTATAATTCATCAGTTTTCGATACGACAATGTGAAAAGAGTATGTTGCAATTTGGAAAATGACAGTTGTGAGCATTTCTTTATGTGTACTAGGTACTCCGTTTTGAGGAAATTTTTGATAATTGTTGGAAAATACGGTGGCTGCAATTAGATGAGAAGCTCAATTATCAGCTGTATCTTACCTCGAACCTTCCCCTCGTAAATGTTGACGCCGTTCGTCAGTTGTGATGATTTGAGTTTGATGTTCATGGCCAACTTTGTTCGACTGAACAATCAACTGTATCTCCGCCATTTTTCAACCGATTTTCAATTTTGAAGAAAAGTGTTATCACAAATTGCGTGTTCTTCCAGATAATGAAAAAAATTGTACAGGGTGTCATTTGAAAAAAAAAAGTTTGGTGTCACTTCCGGTTAAACCGGAAGTGGTGAATTTTCGGTAATGGAATCAAAATATGCGTATTTAAGTAATACATCGACGTACCAAATTTGAAACCTGTATCTTTAAAACTATAGAAGAATTTGGGGGCGTACGTCACCTCGTGGTCACCCGGTATATTATATGTATATATATATTATATATATATCTATATACCCGAACTTTTAGTTTATATATATATATATATATATATATATATATATATATATATATATATATATATATATATATATAACTATTATGGTGAGCAGTGAATTGGTCATAGAAAATTTACGGGGATTCATGCCCTTCCCAACTTATACAGGGAAACCTGAAAATGCTGTTTTCGGTTTTTTACGATTAATTAAAAATTTATCAATACGTAGTTCTAGTACATTTTGAATACAATAAAACTTTCCTCTTTAATTTTTTTACATTTTCTGAAATAACTATTCTATTCGTAAAAAACCGAAAACAGCATTTTTAGTTTAACCTGTAAAAGTCGTGAAGGGCGAGAGTCCCCGTAGATTTTCTCTGACCAATGTACTGCTCACCACAATAGTTACATTTTTTCCCATTCAATCATCTTTGTATCTATTACGGTAATGTTACCACATGATAAAAGAAATATATATAATTGAAAAGTAACTTGTGACATCTACAGTCAGTAGTTTGAAACTTAAAACTTAATTCGAAAAAATAAGTTTCAAACTAGTGACTGTAGATGTCACTATATATATATATATATATATATATATATATATATATGTATATATATATATATATATATATATATATATATATATATATATATACACTATAATCAATGGCTTTGCAGAAAAAGCCTCCATATAGGCCATACTCCAATAGGCCTCTGAAATATGGCAACGTTGTATGGAGGTGAATTAGAGCGATGAGGTTATAACTGTATGTATAATACAAAATTCACCTTTTCCTTAGTTTCGCACATGTTTCTAATCGGACTCCAAAAATATTCGTGTATTTAAATGTTAATCGTCGTCTAGCCATATCGTGATTGCTGTCATAAAGTATGTTTCATTATGATTTTGAAAATAAGGATTTTTCCGTGCATGTTTGTCAAATTCATGTAAACACGAAATAGTTAGGTTATAAGTGCGAGAAATATGTTTTTACAGTACGGATAAGAATTTCGAAACGAGTACTGGAAAAAGATAACAGGACCTTTTACGAACATTTTATTTCATTTAATACTGATCACAAACAACGAGGAACATGAGTAATTTTCATGAAAAATTAATTATTTTATGTGCGGAGAGTGTTTTAGGAATTTGATTGAAATATGGTCTAGTTGTTAGATAGCTTCCATAGATACGCGAGCAATTTTTCCTATTAATTATTTTGACACTGTTATCGCAAGTTATCAATGGCAAAATGAATCATGAAAAATTACTTACAGTTCGATTATTATATGTTTACCCGTGCGTCATCATCACAATACCATAACTCTTAGCTTAGCAGACAAATGTAAATGAATTTTGAATGGCTCATAGCGGTTGTTAGAAAGAGATGTTCGATAGAGGATGTGTGATTCCTTCGATCATAAATTGATGACGCATGGGTAAAGATACAATAATCGAACTGTATTCCTGACAATACTATTCGGAGAATGAAAGAAGCTACGGGACACCTGATACCCAAAAATTCGTAATTTCGTTACGACAAAGAGTACAAGTTTTTTGGTTAGTGTCAAATTAATTCAAAAGTTCATATCTCTGGACCAAATATTCTATGGATGAGGCAATGATGATAGTTCACGAAAACAGTCAGTTGGTTATCATCATCGGTCTACAACATTGATACGAGAAGACATGAGCCAAGTTGATTGCGCAAAAAGTGCTAATCCATTCAATTAGAGATGTTTCAAAAAAAAACAGCAACATTTCTGAGGTTGTTTGATACCAATAAAGACACGAGGCACTGTTTTCGAAGAATGTCTGCCACTTTACATTCGCCAGTTAAGCTGGATCCGATCTTTCGCTGCTTATAACTTTAAAGACATAGGGGATGGAAAAGTTCTTCTGTTGCAGAGTAATACATTGAGAAACCAATACAGAGAAAAATCCGGGTATCTCGCATGACTCAAAGTGGGTAAAATTTCGTTGAAGTGTTACAACAAAGATGTAAAAATGTACCAACAACTGTAATACCGTAAATGAGCCACTAAATCAAAATTCCAACTGTAACTAATGAGATGGTTTTATGCTTGTAATTATTGTCATCAAATTAAATTGTTCCTTTTTGAATATATTAATAATTGCACAAACCTGTCCAGCCCACTAGAAAATTTTTCATTATGGTACTTAATATCGTAAAAAGGTATTTACCGAACTAAAAGCATGTAGAAGTGTGTTTTACGACACAGTGTGAAATATCTATTTCTGGACGTGCAAGAACAGTATTTTCAATTATATCTTTTTGAAAATGAACCAACAAAGCCCTGGGTAACGAAAGGACTGAAAAAATCCTCGAAAAACTTACGTTCACTACATTATATTAGAAAATTTTCGAACGACCAAATTATTTGCGCTTACTTTACTAAGTACAGCAAAACCTACAAAGCCACTATCAAGTTAGCGAAGAAAATGTACACAGAAATAGACTTGACGAATCTGATAATAAAATTAGAGACCTGGTTCATAATTAATGATATCAGGGGAAAATTGATGAAAACAAAGGTTGACATCCCACTATATCCCAACATAATCAATGAATACTATTGCTCATTTGCTCAGAAGCTAAGCAACACAATTCGCGTCCCTTATGATCCATTAATCAATCCGGAAAATATCAAAATTGATGATAGCCTTATCTTATAAGACACAGATCTTCTTGAAGTGACTGAAACCTTATATGATATCAGAAACAAAAATTCCGCTGGATATGATGATATTTCGGTCAAGATACTTATGAATCTACCAGTTGAAGCCCTGGAAATATTAGTTAATCTCATCAATACTTCCTTCAGAACTAGCTCATTCCCTCCTTCTCTGAAGGCTTCTACTGTTATTCCTCTACATAAAGGTGGTGATTTGGATAATCCCTCCAATCTGAGACCCATTTCTCTTATTCCAACCTTGTCGAAAATTATTGAAAAATTATTTAAGAAACGTTTGAATAATTTCTTAAACTTGCATAATATCATAAGCAACAACCAGTTTGGGTTTCAAAGAGAAAAAGATATAACTGACGCAATTTTCTCTTTCCTTTATAAAATTTATTCAGAAATAAATGCTGGTGAAGTGACCGCTGCAATTTTCTGTGACCTCTCGAAGGCGTTCGATTGCGTTAATCATGAAATACTACTCAAAAAACTTCAGCGGTATGGTTGCAGGGGGGTAACGTACAGTTGGTTTGAATCATACCTCTCAGGGCGATATCAAAGGGTACAAACATTGGAACTCTCAGAGAGCAAAGAAATTAAATCTGGAGTACCACAGGGTTCTGTGTTGGGTCCTGTTCTGTTTCTGTTGTATATTATTGACTTGAATATGATAGATATATCTGGCAGTTTTACTCTCTTTGCGGATGATAGAACAATATTGTGGTAGGAAAATAACTCAGTTGGGCTATATAAAATGATATCATCTGATTTAGAAAAGGTAAAAAGCTGGTGTGATGCTAATTTATCATCATTAAATAACTTGAAAACATATATAATAACATTTAAATATCTGCTTAATGAACTGTCAATAGACAATGATATCTTGCAAAACAAACTCAACACAAAATTTCTTCTGGTGTATTTGTAGATAATCGGCTGAAATTTGATGAACACGTCAGACAACTCAAAAGTAAAATTTCCTCTGGATGTTATGCAGTAAGGGTGGTTTCTAACGAGTCGGGCTTTCACACAGCAAAAACGGGTTACTACGTTTTAATTGAATCCCAATTACGATATGGGATACCTTTTTGGTTATCATGCAGTACAACCCTTCTTTCTTCTGTACTAATATTAAAGAAAAAAGCTGTAAGGTGTCTCTGTAAAGTCAAACCTAGGGAGTCGTGCAGAAATTATTTCGCTGCCAATAAGATTTTAACTGTCGTTGCATTGTTTATTCTTGAGACTGTATGCTTGGTGTACAAAAATAAAACAAAATTTTAATTTGTTTCTTCTCATTATACTACTCGTAATAGTATATTCAATGTCAGATTTCCCATACCACACTCAAATTTAATCAAGGATTCCATATTTTGTGATAGTGGTAAATTATTCAATCACTTACCAATTGATATAAGGTCTAAAAGTCTGACTAACGTACAATTCAAGAAAACAGTAAGAAATCTGCTAGCTGATAAACCCTATTACAGTTTACAAGAACATTTTAACAAATCATTTTAATGTTACGTGGATCTCATTATATTTTTATTGTGTTTGTAATTTTTTTCTTGATACTTTATTATATACATTTTACCAGTTGTTATTTGTACACTTATATTGAGGTATATATTTATATTTATATTTTTATTTATACTTACAAGTCTTTGTCAATAGGATGCAAATCTTCTGACAATAAAGCATATTCTGATTTAAAAATAAAAGAATAGAAAGAAAATGTAACATAAAAAGATTTAGGAAAGAGCCTTGGAACATTTTTATTTCCGTAAAAGTGGTGAGAATAAAAAAAACATATAGGTAACTGAGTAAAGAAGTAAGGTATTGTTGAAGAAGTACAATAAAAAATTATTAGGTATGATACATTCTTACTATAAAGGAAGAAGTCCTTATTCAAAGTGGAGTTGCAGCATAAGGGAACCAAGTAAAACTCGAAGTCATCTCCACAAAATCTATTTAACCCCAATAGGTAACGGGGGATGTTGTCAAAGCAACTTTTGCATAATATTGTTCAAAGGGCACAAGATAACATCAAAAACATGTTTTTGAGCATAGTTATGCTCATCTTCAGCCCAATCTTCTTATGTTGAACCTGAATACATTGTCAAAAGACAAAATTAATCATCTCTATGGTGATACAAGTGAATTAAAGCAATTAAAATTATTATGTTTAACTGAAAGAAGCTTTGATTAAATCCATTCATATAGAAGACTTTGATTCAATTAGTTCTTACTGCAGACCTACGAAACAATGTGGCGGTGTGGCCATATGGTCTAGGAAACATTTTCAAATGCATTCAATAGATTTATCTGAATTTTGTAAGGAACAAGATTTTGAATTATGTGCTGCATATTTCAAAATGAAAAGTAGAATGAACATTATTTTAAACTGCTACAGATCACCTAGCGGTGATGTTCAATTATTTCTCAAAGGTATTTATGAAGTACTGAATCATTTAAATAAACCCAATTCAAATTTTATCGTTTGTGGAGATTTCAATTTTGATATGAATAAGTGCATACATTTTAATTCGTTATCTGATATTTTGTCATGTTTTGGTTTACGTCCGATGGTGAGGTGGACGACACGGGTAACATATACCTCAAGTACAATTATTGACCAAATTTTCATAAATTTTGACAATGAAGGCTCATGCTGCGTTTTTGACAATGATATTTCTGACCACAGGATAGTCTTCCTTGAATTGGATATATTTTCAAAAATGAAATCATCTATAACTACTGAGATTAAGAGAAGTTTTGATGAAAAAAGTACAAATGACTTTCGTAATGCGCTAAAAAAGAAAATTGGAACCAAACAAAACATATGAATGAGGCATTCCTTCATTTTTTTCAAATTTTCCTATATCATTTCGATACATTATTTCCAAAACGCACCTACTATCACAAAGATAAAAGCAAAAAATTCGTGGATGAGTCAGTGGTTAGTTCCAGCACCAATTTGAAAGAATTATTTACTCTCAAAAAAACACATCCGCATTTCATACTGGCCTATAACGAAGCAAAACGTAAACATTCTGCTTTGCTAAAAGATAAACAAAAACAGTACTATCAGAGACGCATATTCAGTTCTGCAAATAGGATGCGTACATCATGGGCTATTATTTCAGAACTTTCAAATAAGAATAAAAAAACTACTAATATTGTTATCAATAATAATGGTAATCGGGTAGAAGATGGAAAGGTAATAGCATCCCTCTTCAATGACTTCTTCATCAACACTCCTGTTAATCTAGTAAACAATATACCTAGAACTGACAACCACTTGCATTTCAATGAATTTATTACAAAAAGCATGTATTTGCAACCTTTTACAGAAAAAGAACTTTATTCACTAATAAAAAGAAGAATGAAAAATAAAATTTCTGCAGGATTTGATGAAATCCCAGGATTTGTATTAAAGGAAGTTCTGGAGACTGTAATCGCCCCATTGACTCACCTGATAAACCTATCATTCTCAGAGGGTACCTTCCCGAACGTCACTGAAATTGGAAAAGTCTTACCGATTTTTAAAAAGAACGACTCCAAATTGTTGGAAAATTACAGACCTGTTACAGTTCCATCGACTTTGTCAAAAATATTTGAATATGCCTTTCTCGATCGCCTATCGTCCTTCTTAGAGAAACACGAAATTGTATCAGTTAATCAGCATTTATTTCAAAACGGTAAATCAACTTCAACGGCTATGTTCTCTCATTATAATCAAATGATAGAATACATTGTAGCAAAAGAATGTTCGGTTGCCATTTTTTGTAACTTGAGCAGAACATTCGACTGCGTTAATCATAACAAATTATTAGGAATTATAGAAAAGTATGGTTTGAGGGGAATCCCATTAAACTGGGTTCAGTAATTTCTCGAGGAAAGGAAACAATACGTTTCAATCCAGATGGAATCCGCTGACAAGACATATAACAAAACGTCAAATTGCTCGGACGTTAACATGGGTGTTCCACAAGGATCTATCTTGGGACCGGTATTATTTATATTATACATAAATCAGATTGATTCTGTCATAACGAGTTATCGCCACTCAGCCTATGCAGATGATTTATCCCTGGTTATATCCGCCTCTGATACTGATTTACTTAAAGCCAGTTGCTCCGAATTGATGACTGAAGTGTCAGAATTTTTCAATAGTCGTGATTTATTCTTCAATACGAAAAAAACCGAGATGTTGAGAATTCATAGTAGGCAGAATATAACTGAAAATTTGGATATTGCAGTGAATCAATCAATCCTGACAAATACTCATGAAGGTGTTAGATTTATGGGAGTATTCCTCGATGAATTTCTCAACTGGAAGACACATTGTAACAAGTTAGCAAACAAACTGAATTCGTTGAATTTTCTTTTCCTCAATCTCAGAGATCTCCTTAATCAGGAGCAGTTACTGGCAATGTACTATGCACAGATTGATTCAAGACTTAAGTATGGGGTTTCTTTTTGGGGAAGCTCTTCCTCAGCATCGGACGTATTTATCAGCCAGAAGCGTATACTGCGTACTCTGGGGCATCTATCATGTAGAGAATCATGTAAACCGTTGTTCAAAATGTTCAGTATTTTTCCTCTTCCTTGTTTATATATCTATGAAATATCCTAAAAAACTATTTGTTGGATAAATGTATTTATTCACTATCTGAATTTTTAATGTAAATATCAACTCTTCTATATATATTATATATTTATGCGAGTGATTATATTTCTACTTATATATATGTTATATCCGATTCCTGAATGAGCCCTTTGTCCCGGAATTGCGTCATACACTATAAACATTGCATCATCTACTACGCAGAAGATAGAGGATATTCCTCAGCACATTTGAAGGTCTTCGTGGAATAATAGAAACTACGCAGTATCCAGTCAGCATTCCCGAACCTATAAAAGTCGAGGAGACCGGATTCAAGTCGTTCAAGTCTTTCCAGCCTTCAAACCAAGTAGTTTAGTAGATTTGAATCAAAACGAGTTTTTAAACCATTATAATTTCGCATGTAAAGTTCAATAGTTCCATATTGTAATAAATGTGAATGAAGTCTGTTTTTAAAAACTCAAACCAAAGAAGACTGATTTAACATATATATATATATATATATATATATATATATATATATATATATATATATATATATATATATATCGGTTCAACCCGAACTTTTAGTTTTCATATATATATATTTTAGTATATATATATATATATATATATATATATATATATATATATATATATATATATATATATATATATATATATGAAGAAGGAACATTTTATTGGACTAAGCCCTCTAGTAAATATGCAACCGTAGACACGTGTTTCGATCTTAGGGATCTCATCAGTACGGTGAAAGCAAGTTCATTTGTTGTTTCACCTGCAATCAAGTGTTGCACATCCTTACACTTGCTTTCACCGTACTGATGAGATCCCTAAGATCGAAACACGTGTCTACGGTTGCATTTTTACTAGAGGGCTTAGTCCAATAAAATGTTCCTTCTTGTTATTCACAATTTCCCTCGAGAGCATATCCCTGTTTCATTTATATTCCTGGACTCGGATGTCACGCAGGTAGCTATAGCTGCCTCCGTGGCGACGTCGTTTCTTGCCTTGTAAACACGAGGTGTTACGACTGAAGCCACAAATGTGCGGTTGGCTTCCTGTTTGTTGACTCCGTTCATTTGTTGTTTCACCTGCAATCAAGTGTTGCACATCCTTACACTTGCTTTCACCGTACTGATGAGATCCCTAAGATCGAAACACGTGTCTACGGTTGCATATTTACTAGAGGGCTTAGTCCAATAAAATGTTCCTTCTTGTTATTCACAATTTCCCTCGAGAGCATATCCCTGTTTCATATATATATATGATATATATATATGAAAACTAAAAGTTCGGGTTGAACCGCGTCTAGAATTTGTTGAAATTCGACGTTTCGGCTCCGATTTTGGAGCCATTTTCAAGAACTGAAATAGAAAGAAAATTAATGAAAGGTTAAAACGTAATTCTACGCTGAGGTCTCAATCTGCCTACTCCTCAGGTATAATTACGTTAGGTTTTTGTGACTTGACGTCGGAGTCTCAATCTGCCTACTCCCCATGTCTCGTCACTGGTTCTCTCTAAGGTCTCAATCTGCCTACTCCATCGAGAGAACTGAGGAATTGTGGGTTGAGGAACTGTATTTATAGTGGACGTGGCTGTAATGGCCGTGTGCAATGTATTGGCGCGAGGTAAACTATGGGCGGGAACTGAGTTGGCGCTAGATGAGCTGTGTGCGGGAACTTGGTTGGCGCTAAGTGAGCTGTGTGCGGGAACTGGGTTGGTGGGAAATGAGTTTATGCGTGCAATGAGAGGCTTCCAGGTATTGGGAAGTCTACGTCCGTCGTCGCGAGTGTTGAGGCAATTGGGGCGCTTCTCTATCTCAAGGGCTTCTCGGATGATCCTGGTTTGCAGAGTTTTCTCGGTGGAAATTGTTTTTGTGTTTTTGAAGTCTATTTGGTTGTTGGCCATGAATATTGTTTTTATCTCGTGTTTTCTCAAGATATTACTGATTTTGTCTGTCACACCTTTGATGTATGGTAGGAAAGCTTTGTGTGGCTGGATACTCTCTAGTGGATCATTTGTTTTTGGAGGACGGGTCAGTTGATGGCGGATAGACTTGTCGATTAGCGAATTGTTGTAACCATTCTGAAGTAAGGCTGATTTCAGTTTTTCCAGCTCTTGTGGTCTATTCTGGTTGTCGGTAAGCTGAATTGATCTGTATATCAGGGAGTTCAATACGGAGTTTGTTTGTGCTGGATGGTGATGAGAGTTTGCGTGTAGGTATCGGTTGGTGTGGGTCTGTTTCCTGTGTACTGTGTGGGTGAAAGAGTTATTGGATTTCGTAATGAGAACGTCCAGGATAGCTAGGGAGTTGTTCATTTCGGTCTCCATTGTAAATTTCATGTTGGGATGGATATCGTTTAGGTGATCTAAGAACGTGTTTAAGATTTCGTAACCATGAGGCCATATGACGAAAATGTCGTCAACGTATCTGAACCAGCAAGTAGGCTTTTGGTCAAATGCTTCTACAGCCCTGGTTTCGAAGTCTTCCATGAAAAGGTTTGCAAGGACTGGAGAAAGGGGGGAACCCATGGGAGCACCTTTCACTTGTTTGTAGTAATTTCCTTGGAAGAGGAAGTACGTGTTGTTCATACAGTGACTGATGAGGTCCAGGGTGTCTTTTGGAATTCTGTGTTTCGTTTTAAGGATTTCTAGCGTGTCCGTTAGGGGAATATTTGTGAAGAGGGAGACAACATCGAAGCTCACTAGGATATCTGTGTTCTGGATTCTATAGGATTTGAGAAGGTCTAAGAAGTGGAATGAATTTTTCACGTAGGATGAAGCTTCTTCTGCTCGTGGCTGAAGAGTACTCGCTAGATACTTGGCGAGGTTCTGGGTTGGTGATCCAAAGGCACTGACGATAGGTCGGAGTGGGATATCAGGCTTGTGTATTTTTGGTAGTCCGTAGATACGAGGGATGCGTGATGACTTCTCTCTAGGGATAGTGGCTTTCTTGGTTTCGGCTGGAAGTTTAGAATTATTGATCAGATTTTTGGTCTTCTTTTCGAGGTAGGTTGTCGGGTCTCGTTGGGTGATCTGATACTCGGATGAGTTTAATAGTGTACTCATTTTGTCTACATAATCTGAGGTATTCAGAAACCTCCACAACAACCCTGACATAATCATTCTCCCAGCAGACAAAGGCAACGCCACAGTGCCTCAAACACTGCGCAAAATGTCCATGTATGCTGACGACGTCAAAATTTTCAAATACATTAATGAATGAATGAATGAATGAATAAATGAATAAATGAATGAATGAATGAATGAATGAATGAATGAATGAATGAATGAATGAATGAATGAATGAATGAATGAATGAATGAATGAATGAATGAATGAATGAATGAATGAATGAATGAATGAATGAATGAATGAATGAATGAATGAATGAATGAATGAATGAATGAATGAATGAATGAATGAATGAATGAATGAATGAATGAATGAATGAATGAATGAATGAATGAATGAATGAATGAATGAATGAATGAATGAATAAATAAATAAATAAATAAATATATATATACATACATATATATATATACATATATATGATCCAGTGACTGTAAAACAGTCGATAACAATCCTTTAAGAAGTGACTATAACTTTGTATAGTATGTATGGCATATGTCCAACAGAAAACAACTACTTCTCTGGCTGATACCTTTACAGATATTGAATTATATCTGTCAGACATATGTGCAAAGATCCTTACTTTGAAGGAACAACTTTGCAAGAGCTCTGTGAAACAAACAGCAGGACTTCACCTAATTCAAATGGAGAGCCAACTACAGACCGGTTTCGGAATATCGTACCTCATCAGTGTAGTCAAGGTTATCACGGTTGTATACACGCGAGGTCCCGATGTTCGTCATCGTCCTCCGAGAGAAATACTGCAATTGCTCACAGGATCCACCTCGGTGACAGATTAGAGAGCACCCCAGAAAGACATTTCGGATACGAAATGATATATGTAATATACTTGTTTCAAGGAGCAAATAATGATCCAGTGACTGTAAAACAGTCAATAACAATCCTTTAAGAAGTGACTATAACTTTGTATAGTATGTATGGCATATGTCCAACAGAAAACAACTACTTCTCTGGCTGATACCTCTACAGATATTGAATTATATCTGTCAGACATATGTGCAAAGATCCTTACTTTGAAGGAACAACTTTGCAAGAGCTCTCTGAAACAAACAGCAGGACTTCGCCTGATTCCTCCTACAGTACAGGGCTATACCTACCTATACCTATAGAGTGTACCCAATGGCATAGCCTGTGCGGGTAGAGAATGGCTATTATTATTTCTTGCCATGGCGCTCCGGAGCGACTCACTGATGCTTGGTAGTGTATCCACTTTCTAGCTTTGGAAAAGAAGGAAAACCTACATCACCACCCCGGTTGGTCGATGCGCACTCCAAGCTAGCACCAGACGTCACAACAAGGCATGTGAACGACTGAAGAGACTGATACATCTGCCGATGCAAGCCAGAAGCTTCACTGTCAGATACCTCAGCTTTGGCTAACACTGAGATGTGAGGAAAGAACATATTGTTTCATCAAAATGATAGTACTACTTAGGGTCAGTTTTTCAATGTTCAGTTAAGAGCCTCAGTTAGCTGGCTGAGAGCTAATAGTTGTTGCGCCCCGTACCGGGAGAAAAAATAATCACCCGACCTGTGAGACTTCATATATCTGTTCTTCATTTTGGGTCAGACATGATATTTGAGAAAAATTCTCAATAGTACGTTGTCCAACTGGACATGAAGAACAGATATATGAAATCTCAACAGTTGGGAAATAGTTCTTTTTCTTTGGTACCTACTGGGCCTTAGGACTATTAGCCGTCAGCCAGCGTACTGATACTCTCAACTGAACGTTGAAAAACCAGCACTAAGTGAGCAGAATAATATTATTATGATTATTTTTTGACAATTCTTGCAACCAATCGAAACCATCATTTGAAAGCATCCATGTACGTTCAGGCCCATCACAGCATTATTATAGTGGGAGTTTCCTACCTTGAAAATTGCCGCGGGAATTTATTGTGGTATTTTGTTTTTATTATGTGACAACTGATACGAACTGAAGTCCACATTGATTCGAAATTTTGCAGATCAAAGGGACGAAGCCTGCCTCAATAGAGATTTAGTAATGTTGAGACAAGCTCCCAATGAAAAACCCCAAGAGTTTTTCGACAAATGTCTGAATATTCTCAATCTTTTATGCAGTTACGCCGATGTACACGAAAGTACGACAGAGGCGAAAATTTTAAAACGAAACCTATACCAAGATCAGTATAAGGTTTGAGCCGGTACTCTGCTCCTTCGTTCACCTTCCCGCACCCCCCTGGCCTACAAGTGGCTTGCGGGTACTTGCGGGTACTTGCAAGGGGGGTATGTGCGAGAATATGGTGTAATTACATTCGGCAGACATTGAGACAATGATCGTTTGACTTGTAGCTGTAACGAGACTTACATACGCGGTAATGACACATTGCAATTGGATTCATGATTGTCTCTGCTATGTATAAAGTTAATGAGAGAGTACCTACTCCTCAACAAACTTATTGTAATGGATTATTTATATGCGGTAATGGCACATTGCAATTGGATTCATGATTGTCTATGCCATGTACAAAGTTAATGAGAGAGTACCTACTCCTCAACAAACTTATTGTAATGAATAGTTTATATGCGGTAATGACACATTGCAATTGGATTCATGATTGTCTGTGCCATGTACAAAGTTAATGAGAGAGTACCTACTCCTCAACAAACTTATTGTAATGGATTATTTGTAAAGAGTACATCCAAACATTTCAGAGATCCATCGAGTTATGAGAACAAGCATCTCCGTACAATGCATGTATAATATATAGTGGGAGGGGGACTTCCTCCACTCTCCAATTAACATATAAAAGACTATCGAGAATCTCACCCCTTCAGTTTCTCATCTATAACGAACCACAACCTACAAGTTTTAATTAATTCACACACAAAAAAGTTCGAAAAAGTGATATTAGTGATTTTCAAAATAAGTCAGTGAGTGTTTTTTTTTGTTTTCTAATCAATATTTTCTCAAGTGTCTTGCTATGTCTCAAGTAGATTTGGAAAAAATCAACGCCGTGATCAATAAACCAATTGAAGTGTTTGAGCAGAGGGTCATATCAACACTCCCAATTGCCAAACCTTTTCCAATAAGTAATATGTTGGTTCGCACAACTCGATTTGGCAGATCTATATTGCTAACATTATATAATGAAAGTGAAAATGAATTTTTCAAATCATGGCTACCAAAATACATTGCCGATCAATTTAGTGACAATGATGTTAACTCTATTAATCATTCAAGTGGTAAATATACTCTTACCTATATAGGACAGGGTGGACCAGTTTCAGCGGGTACAAGAACGCGAACTCTTGTAAAATTCGACTTTATCGAATAAAATTCAATTGAAATGTTCAGTAATTTTTATTCACTATAGTCTATAGATATATTGAAGTAATCTTAATGTAAAATATTAGATTTGAAAACAAAAAATTCACTCAAAATTTAAGACATCACCGAATTGAAATCTCGTGTTTATGTATGTATCCTCCAGCTAATACACATGGAATAGGTATGTTAATATTTTTTATCTTGTGTTTCAGAGTGATGATGTGGATGTTGTATTCGGCTGAAAATTGGACCGAAGCCACAAACCTCAAGACAGCAGTCGAAAGACTTCAGTCATATTTGAGTGCTTTGAGTTGGGACATCCTTCATGCAATGAACTATGATCTCAGCATTTGCTATGACGAAAATGAACTCGAAAGGTGTAAACAAGAGCAGAAGAGGTACAACGCTGGTGATGAACTCTGTGAAAAATTCATGGAAGGGGCCTTGGAGATATCCGATTTCTGCGAAGAGATGTTGAAATGTGATTTGAAGAGATTTCTATGCAACCTAACCCCATTCCTACCAAATGACATCATTGAGAAATACCAAATATATGATGATGAGAGTGAAGAGGAAAATATTGTTGATACCCCTAATTGAATAATAGAAATAAAATAAAATTAAGAATATGTTTTATATATTAATTGGACTATGTAATTACTACATAAGCAGATAGCTGAAGCCATAGTATTACTTGACACAAAAATGTATATGGATTGAATTTATTGAAAATATATTCATTAATTATAAAAGTTTTTTCTTTCACGATCCCATAATAATACATATGTAGGTTGGGTAGATGATACCCCGAAACCAAAAGAAATACAGCAACAATTTTCCACCCCTCCAATTATTTCTAAAGTAAACACACTCCAAAAATATGAATTATTTGATTAATATTATTATAGTATATTCCTTTCGAAATAGAAGAGTAATTGGAAACAATAATTGATAAATTTATATTCGATTCTCTAATAATAATATAACATGCAACTCGGCTATTTTTTAATTAGTTCATGTTTGGTAGTCGTATTGTAATGATGAGCAGTGTACTGGATAAATTTGGGCGTAAGCGAAAGTGTGGGAATGGTTCAATTCTACAACCCCGACTAGTATATGTTAGTTTCAAGAAAACCAAAGATGGCCAATACGATATTGAACAAAGACAATTGAAAAATGTCGGACAGCCAGTTGATTCAGCTGATTGTGTTACAAAAGAGTTTCTTGAAGATACAATTAATGAAACTAAAAAAATAGTCCTATCAGCTGTTCATGCTTCAGTGCAATTAGCGATGGAAGAATTATCTCGTGAAGTGGAAAGGAGAAACGTATCTATGAACGCTCACATAGATTCGATAGTTGGCGATGTGTCTCGTCAAGCTAGAACAGCATTCAATGAGAAGATATCTGAAGCTAGGGTATTACTTCATAGAAAATATGAAAAATTGGATCATAGACTTATGGATTTAGAACAAGAGAAAATTCGTTTATCTGAATAAGCATTATTATTATAATATTAAACGAAAATGTGCACTTGCTGAATTTATTGAAAATATATTAATTATTTATAAAAGTTTTTATTATTTTCACGAAACTACTATAATAATACCCAAAACCCAATGCATAAACGAATTCCTAATCTCCTCTCACCACACCACATGAATAATTATCGAATAACCCGAGGCCATTGCATGATGCGCCCTAACGAAAATCGCCCCTTCCCAGGCAGGTAGGTAGGTAGGTGGTAGGTATTACGTAACGCCGGGGAGAGTGTATTTAACAAAGTGGTTCACACTGTTGCATTCATTCTCTAATGGAATCAACTGAGAGAATGACGTTGTGTCATTGTACCTAGACACAAGTATAATATGATGCTCCGGTAATCTACCTGACTTTATGGGGCATCATACCCTTCCGGGCAAATAAAGAAATATCATTTTTGATATGGAAACTTTTATCGATGATAGGTACATATTAATTATTTAATTGAAATTTCAAAATTTAAATATGTTTTTCGAAAGGAAACAAGAAAAATTATAAAAATGTAATTTTTTCGATATGGCAACTTTTTGTTGATGATGATACATATTAATTATTTGATTGAAATTTCCAAATTTAAATATTTTTTTTTTGCGAAAGGAAACAAGAAAAATTATATTATAAAAGTTTATTTTGAAAATAATAAATACAATAAAATTGAACTATGGTGCTGAAGATTCAGTGATTGTTGTATTTGTCGTTGGTTTTCGCCCTGGATACATGTCACATCTCCGCTTTTGTTCTTCATGGGCAAGGCACCAACATTCCCTGAAATGGATTTCTTCATTAGGCCATAAATATCCTACTCGATCACACAACATGACATCGCTGCGACATCTTGCACACCAGTAGTTCCAGCAGGTCTCGGAGAATATATCACATCTAATGCAATGAGGAATCATCTCCGAAGTTGTTTGTTTTCTTGCACACACGAAACATAGACTGGTACCTGCCATCATATGACTTCTGTCCCAACCACCTTGGCAATTATAACATATCAATGTGTCCCGTATTCTGTATGGATACACATAAATCTTAGCTTTTGAATCCCATGCTGCTGTTAACACCATAGCTACAATGTCCATATACACGACTCTATGGGAGTGAAGTCTTGAGTAGGAACTGATTTCACTGTTGAATTTTCTGCAAATATATAGTTTTTCAAGTCTTGTGGTAGAGGGGTGTTAATCCCACTTTTGGAAAACATGTAAAGTTCTAGTCTTGGAGTAGGAAATGACATCCCTCCTCCCGAAAAAAACATTTAAAAAGACATCATTGACTCAATAGAATTCAGTATTCATCTTTATTTCAACTGAAATAGTAGTTGTGTGTAATAGAGTACAGTAGTTGTATAATAGAATAATGGAAGCCAAAATGGAGATAATCGACCAACTCATTGCAGTTGATGTCAATCAATTTGATGATGAGGAGGAAGCAGATAGCGGATCTGACAGCGGTATTGAAGAAGAATTCGAAGCTTCAGATGAGATCGAGCAAGTCAGCAGAAGATTCGCCGATATGACGATAAACGAAACAATAAGTGAGGATTGTGTTTATTGTCACCTTACATTATTTACCGCCATACAGACAGTTGATGGTGAATTGGCAAAGTTGTGTGGGCCTTGCTATAGGCTATATAGTATAAGATATGATAACCAGGTCGCCAGATATAGGCATATAGACACACATGTGTCTAGCTTATATGGCCAAATAGGGAGGCATTATTGTACAGTGTGTACAGACTCCCTAATCCTAATAACATGTCAGAGGGCATGTAGGGTGTGTAATGTTTAGTTTTTTTTTCGTGTACTTTACTGTAAATTTAGTGTAATATATAGATTAAGTTGTTTGCATATTGTACATATTTATATAATTTAATAAAACATGTTATAAAACAATATTTGTTTCAGAGTCGAAAAAATTATTTCGAATTTGTATCCACAACAAATCCCTCTCCTAAAAAGTCCCCAGACATCTTCATTCATTAACAAAATGTATATAAATTGAAAGGATCAGTATATTGCTATCATTCCATTCGAAATGTCTCAAGCTGACTCTACAAGTGAATTAGGCCGTTGTAGTCCATCAGAAACATCTTCTTCTAACTTACCAATTCAAGTAAATGAAATATCGTCTAGTACAGATAGAAGTTTCGATGATGAATTTTACGAATCGTTTATTGACTTCGTTCAAAATCCGGAACAATTGTGGGAATATGAGCCTAGCGATAACGATAATTCGGATGATGAAGAATTAATCGAGTCTGAAAATGAAGAAGAAGAAGCAATTGAAATATCAGATGACGAGAGTGATAATGAGTCAATGATATTTGAAATTCTGTGATTGGTAGTAACAGATCTTTTGGGAATGCATAGTATATGAAAATGGAGATGCATACTGGAGGGGGCGTGTGTTGGGGCCCCCTCTGTTCTGTTATTAACATAAGATTTTGAAAATTTTAAATTAAGATTTGTAATTGTTCTTAGATGAAACTCTCTTGGGAAAAATCAAGAATAGATTTTCAGACTCAAAAGAAATAACATAAAAAACAAAATTCCTGCATACATTTATAATTGTTCTGAGAAAAAAAATCATTCTTTGTGACGAAAATACAGAGTCTCAAAATTTATTTCTTTTGGAAGGGTCTCTTCTAACAATAAAATCAAATAATCCCGCTGGGATAGATTTCGATATTCCGACTTCTTTCCGTCAAAATGTATTTGTTAAATCATACTCTATAAAAAAGGGTCTCCTATCGCAATAAAAACAGGTATACGTTGAGGTACATTTCGATATTCCGAAGGTTTGGAGACCATACACATTTCATTTGTAAACCAGAGCTCCTCGAGTTTGGTTGTGTTCAAATTAAAATTTTTCATAATTCATTTTGTGATTTTATGGATATATCAAGACGCAAAGTAACATCAACGGAATTAGAACGTGCTATAAAATACATTTCGATGGAGAACAATACCAGGGAATTAGGAACAATCGCCGAATTACCGAGCGTTATGGAGAACAATACCGGGGAATTAGGAACAATCGCCAAATTACCGACCGTTATACAAACCACGCCATTCAACAAAAAAAGAACTAGGCCGCAGAGACTACCCTCTTACAGGCGCAGAAAACAACAACAAGAAAGTCCCAAAGCGTTACGGAAACAGAAGAAGAGAAAAAATCGCAACTGTGCAAAACTAATGATGGCGGCGAAAAAATACAACCCGATGGTCACCGCACCCTGGCCTAAGAGCAAGAAGAATTTTACGAATAGTAATGAACTCACCAAAACAATTGAAAAAAATATTTCGTCCGCCGTCCCCACGTCTGAGCAGAATAATGTGGAACCGGATTCAGAAGAAGCACATGGAAAAAACACAATAATTGACACGCTGAATTCCACAGGTATGGAGGAAGTAGAAAAAAATTCCACATCATCCTCGTCAATTTCTACAATTATGGATGAAGATATCCCACAGCCTAACAACATCGTTTCGCCCATCAGGTCTCCTCCAATTCGAAGAGCCCCCTCAAGTATGAGTTCTGAAGATTCATGTGCTATGAGAACAGATATAGGATTCGACAATAGATTTCTCGCAATGATTACGAACTTGAACACACTTGAGAGGGAACTATGTCAAGAAATGAATGAAATGCAGAAAGAACGGATGGCGTTGGAAAAAAAATATTCGGGAAAAATGGAAGAGTTCGAGAAAATAAAAAAATACAAGAGACAACTTTATTTGGGGGTGGAAAAGTTTCTGAAGATTTGGACACTAGAACGTCGACCAACTTGATGGAAACTCATAGCATTTTTATGTTTTTCAGCCCTCTACAGGAAATTCATGTTTTTCAGTTTTTTCATTTCAGCTCACCTAACTAAAAAATCTACGAAAGTTCTCCATGGAGTATATGATATTATTTCGGAGATATACACAGGTATAGGCGGGGTTTTGGGGCCTATATCGGACTTTTGTAGGTTTTTTAATTGAAAGAAAAAAAAATCCCCAAAAGTTCAACTCAAATAATCTAATTAAAATTCTCTTTATCATGTGAATACAAATTCCAATGAATCAGCCATCATAATAACTATTCTTTCTTTATTTTCTCAAGAAATCATTTTTCATACAGATAATAATCCAAAAAAAAAATACATTTTTCATACATTTCACATAAAGAATAATGTTAGTTGATAAAATTCAATTATTCATTCAAGCAATAATATATAACAGTTCAACTCAGTAATTATCAGTAATGATTTTCTCGGGGCATATGCAGTGCCTGACTTATGAATTTTGAAACACGGGCTCCAGAATTCAGTAGCGTACTCAGATTATTTTATTTTTTTTTGTTGGTTCTGAAAAGAACCTTTTGGTTTTGTTGCGCGGATTTAATCGGCTCATGAATACTTTATAGATTCAAATCTACAGTAGCGTCAGAATCATAATCTATTTCCTCCGGTGCAGGTTCTTGAGTAACTGGACTCCATTCTCTGATTGTTGGATTCCATATAAAATGCGAGTGAATTACTATATTACTTGTTGATGTAATTATGTCAACTTGTAAAGGTAAGTTCACATCGATAGGTGTATCAGACAGATTTGTGTCCGAAGGATCATTAGAGGTTGAATCAGCATTATATCTAGATGTTGTTGCCATTGTATGAGATATGAAGAATTCTATAAGGTTTTTCAGCTTTAAATGCTTTGTCACAATGGTGGGAGATACATTTCCCACTCCATGTTGCATATTTGGTGGGGTTGTGGTAGTTCGTCTATAAATATGATATTTCAAAATGGGAGAAGCTATAACAGTTTTTGACTTGAAATAATTCTCGTAAGACTCGTAAGAATAATTATAATGAGTTTATTACCGAACAGTGAAAATGTGGAAAATTTATTGAGCAGTAGAAATCCCGCTGATTTAATTGTCGAAGAACTATCGAATTTCGATGCTGATGATTTGTTGAAGATGGGCGTGCAATCCCAATTTATTATAGTGCAGGAGCAGACGGAAGAACCGCCGGTGCTACATATTTCTGATAACGAGCTATCACAATGCAACACTATCCCGGATCAAGCTCAGGTGCAAGAACCTCAGACACAGGCTCTGCATATGCCTGATATTTCATATAAGCAGCCAAGTAAACGCGCTCCGAAACGTTGTGCCACAATCGAAGTTACCAACACTGCTGCATCAACCTCAACAGGGCCAAGGTCTTCAAAGAACAAGAAAGGACGTAGTGTTTCGAAGAAAGGTATGTGTTCCTCATCTTCAGTGAGAGAAACACCAAATAAAATTGAATTCATTCCACTAGCATCTCTGTTGCCCTTACAGATGTATACGGAAATGCTGAACGAGACTAGGCGAGCGAGCACAAATGCTAAAAGCACGTTCCTAAAATGCGATGAGGTTGATCGACAATTAGATGAAAAAATGACAAAAGATCATGAAATTGAAGAACAAATTGCAGTGAAGGAAGCCGAAATTGTAAAATTGCGAAAGCAAAGAGAGGGGGTGATGACAGAAGTTAGTAGGGAGAGGCTCAATAACCAAGATCTTCGGAAACAGGCAGAAATAGATTTGAAAAAATCCAAACAGTTACATGAAACGGTCTCTGCTGTTTACGAAAGATGGCGTCAGGAGCTAGATGCGGCTTTTCAAATAAATATTGATTGATTAGTAGTATATGTTTTTAAATATATGTTTTTTTTAATATATGTAAAAGAATCAAACAATAAAGTTGTAATGAAAAAGTATATTTTTGATTTTTTTATAATTTTTCAATGAGATCTATCAAACAATTGCATTTTTGTCAATCCAGGAATTATAGTTATTGGAGAATCCTAACCATTTCACACGAACTCTGCTACCACTCTTTTTCAATATCTTCTCGACAAGGTATACGTCTGAGTTTTTAGTTTTCTGTATCTCTGCTTCATAAAAACATCCTTTAATTGGATTTTTATCCATATCTTCAAGCATATAAGTTGGGGGGTAGGTACTATTGATTTTTGTAATCCTAAATAATTCCGTTGTAAAATTTGCTGTATATCCCTTCTCAAAAACGTGCTTGTATTTAGATATTCGAACGATGTCATTAATGCGATACTTGGGTATGATTTTTTTTTTTATCTTTTTCTTCTCTCTTTTTGGAATGTTCAATTTTGTAGTAGACTTCACATCTTTCGGTTTCATTCCAATAGTTTGGTGCACTCTATGATTATATCTCTTTGTTATAATTGGGAGAATGTCTAACCATTTATAATTCCCATTTATCGAAAACTCTTTGTATAACCATGATTTAATCGTACGTATAACTCGTTCACATATAGCGGCCTTCATAACGCTAAAAGTAGAGTAATGGTTTATTCCATACTGCTCCATCAACGAAAAAAAGTGTGAGTTATGGAATTCTTTCCCGAAATCGGATTGTATATGTGTTGGGGAGTAATTGGCCTGTTGTAGAATTGTTCTCATAGCTCCAGCTATGACTAATCCAGTCTTGTTCCGAACAGCCTTTGTCCATAGAAATTTTGAATAACAGTCAATGACTACCAGAACGTATCGATAATTTTTGTTAAATCTGGAATACGCCTGAAAATCAGCAAGATCAATTTGCCATAGATCGCCGACGCCTTTCAGTACTGTAGATCTCCTCTGGAAGTTGCGTCTAGCCGGCTTATGTAATTCATCAACCACCTGTCTCTTGATATCACTAGCCATAGCGGTATTTGCAATGTGTGCTATTCGGGTGATGGTATGGTTCTGAACTGTAATATCTGATTGTATCTAATATATTATTCCTTCTTCGCGTAGTTCCTCTAACAAAGATACAATTTCGTTTTGATGCATAGTGTTCCCGCTTAATTTAGAACCAATTAACAATCGTAAGCGACTCACCAATTCTTTAGGCTTATTCCAATATACATAGTTCTTCGACTTCGTTGTGAACACTTTCTTTGATTTTGTTATATTGAGTCCTTTGCCAGTCAGATTCAAAGTTCTAGTAGGGTTTTTGAGTGTTTTCATTAGAGGTCTGATGATGTTCTGATATTTATGGGACTTTTTGAACTTTATACCATTTTTTACTTGATTTTTTTTATATATGACCCTTGTCAAAGTCAATATCTCAATATAAGTACGATGAATTCTCGAGTCTGCAACTACCGGAGGTTCCTTGAGGAATATTAGATTATACAGATCCCTGCTACCGACAGCTTGATATTTTTGTACAATGCCATCATGAAATGTTATATTTCCATTGTTGAAACGTACTTGCAAATTTCCCATTTTCAACAAATATGTTAAAGGATCTATGCGAATACCATATTTTAAATCATATGCGCTGTCGCCATTCTTGAGATTTTCTAAATGTTTTTTCAATTCCATTTCTATATTTTGTTTGGTGACATTGCTCGTTTCCAACTCTGAAGTATTCGATAGTGATGAAGGTGTTTCAAATAGAGTGGACGGCCCCATTTCATCATTATCCATATCTGTTATTGTTTCATTTGCAATATTAGAAAATGAAGAATCACTCGAATTGAAGGAATTATTTTTCTTTATAGGCGTACTTGTTGATATAACTCTCGTCATTGTGGGAGTTGTAGACGGCATCGCATTAGTTCCAGAAGAAAGGGCATTTAGTGGTTTTGTAATAGGATCATATAGTTTCTCGAGCATAATTTTTTCTTCCACATTCCCACTCTTTATATTGTTGAATTTTTTTCGTACAGCTTCTGTCGCTTCAACTAGTTGTCGTTTCATATCGATTTCGGCTCTTGCACATTCATTTCTCATTGTATTCATCATTATAGGAAGTAATGATGTATATGTGATCTCGCTAAAGTTCACCGAACGAATAATCATTTTTTGAGTTGTCATGGATATATGAAAGTATCGAATCCCATGCGATATCGTCCATCGTGTACCATTCTATCTTTGTCTATAACAAGAAAACCAAATTGTTTATTCCAACATTTCAGACACATAATCTGAAACTCTTTGAATGTAACATCAGGTGATACATGATCTGAGAATATATGATGTAGATTCGTTTCGTCCTGCTTGAACATTATTATGAAGTTGGCGTTATCACGTATCAATTGTTTGGGTACTCGAGAATACGTCTGTGCAAGATAAAAACTGTCCACTGAAGAGTGTCTCCCTCTGGAAAAGTACGATCGAACGATGCTCTGATTTTCACAAATTATATCATCGAATATAAATACAGAATTTGGTTTGGCATGGGCGGGTTCTACTATACTTTCATTATCACTGAAAGTGTAAAAACCCAAGCCTTTAATTGGTTTCAGCACATTGCGTAAATATTCATATTTCGGTTGATTCAGTGACTTTGAATACAGATACACATTTTCGAAACGTAATCCGTGCGCATGCGTTAGAAGGGCAATCATTGCATTTGTTTTTCCACAATTTGATGGTCCAATTAATAATGCTCTAAGGGATGAAGGCAATAGTGGACCATGTCGATTCGACTTATTTCCGTCCAATCCACTTCCCGCGATTCTTTCGTCTAAATTATCAACTCTGAAGTTTACCTGCTGTTGAACAACACGCATCGTGAACGACCAAACTCGTAATAAAGATAAATATATGGAATATATCCCATTTAAATGTCTACCGTCGTACGGAACAGACGTAAGAACTACGTTTCGAGTAGAAAAGGTCGAGGAATTGTGAATTCGTTGATAAATAAATTACCGTTTGAAGTTCATATACCCGGTTATCAATTTTGCGGACCTGGTACTAAATTGGAAAAAAGATTAGCTGCCAATCAGAGAGGAATCAATCCATTGGATTCTGCGTGTCTTTCACACGATTTGCAATATTCAAAAAATCCAGACAATCTCACAGCAAGGCATATAGCCGATAAACAACTTGAATACGCAGCTTGGGAAATATTTAAATCGAATAAATCATCAGTAGCTGAGAAGGCTGCAGCTCTTCTAATTACCAATATTATGAAAACCAAGAGACGTTTCGGAATGGGATGCGATGCGAACATTACCTCAAAAAAAAAAGAAAAAGCGAACAATAAAAAGAAAACAGAAGTCGAATAATAACGGAAAGATTGCATTTGGGGCAGGTGTTGTTAGAAAAGTGCGAGATGTACTGCGAAAGGCTGGCGGTGACCGATTTATAGCAAAAGACGTTAAGAAAGCTAATGTGCTAGCATTGCATGCAGCACGTAAGTATTTGAAAGCAGCAGGTGGAAAAAAACAGATACGTACACCACGTATCATACCCATACCAAAAGTGGGGGGAATATTGCCATTGATACCAATTTTCGCTGGATTGTCTGCATTGGGTACTTTGAGCGGAGCAGCTGCAGGTATCGCAAGAGCAATCAATTCGGTGAGGGAAAGTAGGGAGGGTCTTAAAGAAGTTCAACATCATAATAGAAAGATGGAAGCTATAGCTTTGGGAAAAAGAGGTAGTGGAATATATCTGAAACCATATCGCAAAGGACTCGGTATCTATCTGAAACCGCAAAGTTCAAAAAACTAATTGATGCCCTACCTCTTAAGCCTCTCACCGATATTGAACTTAATTATTATGCCACACAGATGAAGATTCCATTCTTTCGGGGAGTATTCATGCGAGATAACTTACCTACATCAGGACCGCATGTCCATGAAACAGCAATCATGAATTTGGATAGAAGTATCGGTCGGGGAACACATTGGGTGGCATACAAGAAAAATGGACGAAATGTTACATATTTTGATAGTTTTGGAGATTTATCGCCGCCCCCGGAGCTAGTTCATTACTTGCGAAAAAAATCGAGAACACCCATCAAAATTGTATATAACTATGAACGCCAACAAAAATACAATACAGTTGTGTGTGGGCATTTATGCCTGAAGTTTCTCTCACAACCATCTACAGATATTTAAAATGGAATATACTCCGGAAAAAGATCGAGAGGCAATTAAGAGAATGGGCCATTCTTTGATAGCGTATTCAAGGCTGCGTAGTTTGTTGAAAATGAGTAAAGGGCAACTTGCTGATATGCCCAAGGAGGTGATGATTTCTTGTGCGGCTCATGAAATCGCCCATGTTTGGGAAAAGCTCCCAAAACATCTTCAAGACGATGTTGATATTTCAAAATATCAGTTTTGTTATGAACATAATTCTGACGGTGCTAGCACATCAAACGACGTCAATGATGGACCCACACCGAGAAAAATATATTGTTGTTATTGCAGCATTGAAGATTGTAATATAGGAGCCAATAACAATGTCGTAGACGTCTGCAATATTTCGACTCCAAAGAAACGCAAATTATATCATTTATGTTGTATACCACAATAAATTGGTGTGATGTCGGAGATAATGCATCAGTCATGTCACGCAAGTTTGAGTTACAAGTTGTGGGAAAAAGTGTCCTTAGCGCGGATTTTTACCCGCCCATTGAATTGGACAGGAATGCTCGTTATGGCTTGGGGCTATTAGGATTCTATGGATGCAATACTATTCACAATATCACTGACAAAAACAATACAGTCGGTTTTGAGATCCCCGCAGATGACTCATATGATGTTCCAAGATATTTTACTATGAAAATACCATCTGGAGCATATGAGATTGAGGAAATAAATGATTATCTACAAAAGAAACTTGCATCTCGCTTATTTCCGAATGAAATACTCGATAGCATGTCAATGGATGAAATGTTCAGTCTTCAAGCGAACAATAATATATTCAAATGTATATTGCAATCAAAATATAATGTGGATTTCCGATACGAGAACTCAATAGGTCCAATGCTGGGATTCAAGAAACAGATGCTCAACAGTAATAAACCACATCAATCTACATTTCCTGTTAATATTGTACCTGTGAGACTCATTCGTTTGGAATGTAATATAATTTCCGGATCATATATAAATAATGAAGAGAATCATATTCTATTTTCATTTGATTTAGACGTCGAACGCGGTTATAATCTCACAAAGGAACCCCGGAACATCATTTATATGCCCATTAGTCCAGAAGGACGTCAGTTCATTGACAACATCACTGTGCGCATATTGGATCAAAAAAATAATCTAATCGATTTCGGAAGTGAGGAATCCATAGTTGTTATTCTGGAACTGAAAAAGTTATAAGAGCGAGTGTTATGGGTTTGTGCTACAACAATGAACGTGTGCGCGAGAGCAGTGGAAGAAGTCCACCAGCATCAGATAATAAAAAGAAAGTAACGTCTATGGAAAAGATCATTACTAAAGTGAGTGCGAAACAGCAAAGACGTAAATTGTCCACGAGAGATCTAAATTTTCTGAAATCAATTGGGCTTAGAATACGAGAATAAAAATGGTGTTGGAGGCTAACAATGAGAAGTTGGATATTTTCAACGAGCCAGTTGTTGATCACAGCCTTATAAGTTTTCATGAGCATACATACAAACCCTATGGATCACCACTGTTCAAGAACTCTGATGAAATCCGCATCATGATCAATAACCAAGATGCAATTCTTGACATTGCCGATAGTTTCATTTACATAGAAGGAAAATTCACACCAAAAGAAGTAAATAAAGTCTGTTATATGTCCAATAATGCTTTGGCATTTCTCTTCGATGAAATTCGTTATGAAATGGGTGGTGAACATGTTGCGGTAGTTCGAAAGCCAGGTATAACTTCCACAATGAAGAATATGATTTCATTTGGTCAGACACATTCTCATTCACTTCTCACTAGTGGATGGGGTCTTTCCGATACGAAACAATGTATTCTCGATGAAAGTAGTCATGTATTCAGCGGAAAACTCCCACTTAAATATCTGATGGGTTTTGCTGAAGATTATAAAAAATGCATTCTTAATGCTAAACAAGAACTCATTTTGATAATAGCCCGCTCATTCAAGAATTCATACATTGGGGAGATAGAAGCTACATTGGAAATCTCAAAGATTGAGTGGAAGATAAGACACGTTGTGGCTGAGGACAAACAAAAACTCAAATTATTCAATAGAATTAATAAGAGTGGGCTGAATGCAAAAGTAAAATTAGCTTATCGTATGTGGGATCTTTATGAATTACCATCATTACGTGCAACATCTTCCGACGTTTGGGCGATAAAAACTACAAATATTTTGGAAACGCCCCGATTCATCATAATAGGATTTCAAAACACCAACGCATCCGAAAATGAGGCAGTGGATGTCACAAAATTTCTGAGTGCTGATGTGAATAACATTCGAGTTTACTTGAATTCTGAAGTGTATCCATATGAGCGTTGGAATCTAGACTTTGATAGAAAATTGTACTCGCATGCATACTATGCATATGAAAACTTCCAGCGTAGTTACTATGACAGAGATCTGAGTGAGCCACTCATGGATATTGCACAATTCAAAGACAATCCATTATTCATCATTGATTGTTCACATCAACCGAATGCTACAAAATCGTCTACTGTGGATATCAAATTGGAGTTTGAAACACGAAAAGCGAAATTCCCAAACAACACCAAAGTATACGCACTGATTCTACATGATGCAATTTTGACATATAATGCACTGGATGGATCTGTTCGTAATTCATTTTGACGAAAATGTATTATGTGATTTTTTGTTTGTATCCATTTATATTTAGTAGCTTATTCTCAAGTGTAGTAGTGCTAGTACTAGATATATACAATAAATAAAACATATTCTTGAAAGTTTTTTTTTATTTTCTATAAATCAATTCCTTCCATCCACTCACAGAAATCAGATATATGCAATAAATAATAATAATCTTCAGTTTGTTTAAAAAAAAAACATCATACACTATCAAAAATGAATTGCATTATATTGGAACAGAATCAAATAAGAATTTTCCAGTTATTGCTTCAATTACGGAATATAATAAAGAATTATAGTTTGAATGATATTCATGTTTATCTATATTTCAGCGTTTAGTTCATTCATATTATATTCTTGGGTTAAAGATCCAACCAACCTATTACATATACGAACATTTTCCATAGGATCATTTTGATAGAATTCAATATCACTATGCCCCCAAGGGAGCGTTTGAGTTGTATTAGGAATAATGAAACGTTTATCATCGTTGAAAGATAGCGCTACCTTATTTCTTAATTCGGTGAACATATCATGTGAAATGCTCCTAAACGAATTCATTTTACGTAATATAAATCCCCCATTCTCAATAATTTTTTTATAATCATCGGATGTCAGCTGAGTTTTTATTACAGATTTTTTCACTCCCTTGGCTCTTTTTATTTCAGTTTCCAACGATTGTACATAATAAGCTTTTGCACCCGTTCCATAAAAACTAATTATTGGATCGTTGGGGAATTCATCTTTGAAATTACCCAAGACTGAAGGTGTAACTGGTAAATTGAATTCATTTTGTTCTATGTAATTTGATGTATCAAATTTGTCTATATTATTTCTGATGTAATCATAGAAATTTTCTGTCTGCACTTTCAGGATAAGAGAGTCTGTATCGGTATATAGAAGTGATGCATTGCGCCCAAATTCTCTTTTTATACATCCATAGTAAAAATCATACATGACAACCTTGGATAATTCCAAAACGCAGAATCCCAAGTATAGCGGCTTATCATAATGTATCTTTACCTTAGCCATCTGAATCGCAACGAAGTTCTCAGAGAAAATTGTACAATTTTTGAAATTCGGACGAGCAATTAAGATTCCGGCTCCCAATTTTCGCTGAATATTCTGCCAATGTGTTATCAGTTTCACATCCACTCTATTATCCACGTTTTCCATTGTCTTTCCATAGCAACTGTTGTTCATCAGCTTGTAGAAATCTTTCTCAGACTTATTACGCGATCTATTACGCATTCGAGTATTGAGAACGATATATGGCTTCATCCAACAAGACTGCCTGAATCTCAATATTCTATGGGTATGCATAACGATTAGTCCATTATTCATGGCCTGTTTCAGGTTTTTGGCGTGTACTATATACCTACGTTTATCATTCAAATTTGGTATCAATTTAGGGACTTTAGATTTTGAATTTGGGGGGATAATTTTTTCCACCAGAAAAGGTAGATCGCTGTGAACGTCGTGCAATTCTTGAGGATAGTGTATATCGACTTCAAGAACATATCCGAATGAATCATTATCTGTCACACTCATTATATCTAAATTTGAAATTTCTTCACGGGTTAACCATTTGAAATCACCAGTAGGCAATGCTTGCGACATACTATGACCATATAAATTTGTTGCATCTAAATATGAGATGAAAGACGTGGGTTCATTGGGATTGTAATCGGGAAGAAATTTATTATTTGCCACGTGTTTTCTCTCACTGCATTGACTTATCCCTCCACGAATTCCTTTTTTGAAAAAATTGATCATATCGATATCGGTAAGAAGCTCTAACTCGATATCTGTGTATTTCAACATTGCATCCCAACTGAGAGCGGGTGCAGTATAATAGTGTAAGGGGTCCAACTTATACGCATTTAAACATATTCGTCTGAAATTTTCGAATACATCGCATAGCAGTAATACATCAGATTTCAGATATAAATCCAAATATTCCCCCAAACTTTTACATTCAAACAGATTCCAAACAAGTTCAGCTCTCTGATAATCCTCGTCGGATATGTGCATCTCATTTAAGTTATCATAAAACTGATTTTTTGTTGGTATAGTAGGAACATTCAACTTATTGATGTCATCCACAAAGCTATATGGAAAAACACCCTTCTGCCTCATTAAATTGAATTTATTCGAATCAGGAAAATGTTTCGACATCTGTATACACTGCTCGTCACACAAATTGGCAGCTAATTTCTCCAGAGAACTGGACATGAATTTGAAACTATCTATGAATCTCATTTTGAGATAATTTTTCTTTGTTTTACCCTTTTTATCGAGATAGCTATGTGTATAGAGGTGTTTCGTAAAAGAAATGTATTTTTCCTTTGTTTGAGGGATAACATCAACCCTGTCTTTTTCTGCATATAATTCTTTAATGAACATATGACAATCATATCCACTCATGTTATGACATACAATCGGAATGAACTTTGGAATTTTAAAGTTGAGATTGCAGACAGAATGAGTTGCTGGAAATCTTTTTTTTCCAGTGGCATGACAATGGTCCCTGGCCTTAACATCACCATCCGTGAATGGTTTTTCACATATACCACATGTGGTTGCATTATTAAAGTCTTGTTCCTCTTCCACAGTTTGCTTATCCATTGGCTTTATATATTTCAAATGTGTGTTGTATATATTTTTCAAATCTTCTTCTATTCGCATTACAAATACTTTAGAAGCGTCAACGCCTCTGTATGTAACGAATTTTGAAAACTTATCATCAAAAGAACATTTGATCATGTATGCGAAAGAGTATGCCTCATGCTTGAATGTTCTATTCATGTATGAGAATTCTGGGTTTGGTTCATTACCTTGAATCGGTTTCAATACAGATTCAAAATCTACATAGACTACAAATGGCAACTCCAACTGCCTTTCAAAATTTTCAAATTTTAATTTATTTCCAGCCACCATCTCCCCATATTTATTTACTTTCAAATCATTACGAGGTACTGTAGTACAAATATGATTACAATCATGCGTCTGATGACGTAATAGTTGTCGCTCATTTGAAAAATACAATAAACACCCATCACAAAAAAACTTTTTATGTTCGTGGGCTGAAATTTGACTCGATACCAATCTTGAAAGATCCCGAATCCAACAGTAATGAGTATTTCCCGCATTATCTGCAAGAAGCAGTAAATTGATATGTCTTGTGAGTTTTTTCTGAGAATATCGCAATGGCCCTACCACATCATATTTCATTTTTTTGTTTTCTATTTTCGATTCTAAACCATAAACATTGACTGAAATATCATTCAAACGCTCAAACAATTTTATATCCCGTAATTTCATTGGAAAATTCATACCTGTCACATTCAAAACATCTGCATAGTGGGGGTATGATGACGGCATTGATACATTATTATTCGTTGGAAATAATGCTGATGTAATAGCCCACGCGAAACAGTGTTGATCTTCATTCTTCACGTTGACTATTGCCGTCTTGCGCTCGATCAATGCTGGAAGTGCGATGTAAGAAGACCCTCCGAACGGACTATATTTGTTTAAATTCACTTCGAGGAATAGGACTTTCTCACAACTCCAACCTGAAAAACAAAATACATATCTATGTATATTACTTGATTATCAACATTTGAAAATTGCTTCTTACTACTAACCTGAATCACGCTCCTCAAATTCAGTTGTCTGGGCAATGATGTTGTCTCGGAATGTGTTGAATAATGCATTCAAATCAGTGGATCGATCGGCAATTCGATTTATTGAATTAAATGATTTTATGTCTGTCAATTCCTGTGTTTGGATAATATAACTTCCAAATACTTCCATATTGACTTTGGTGGAATTGTGTAGTTCTATAGCTTTTTCCAGTAGTTCAACTACTTTTTGCTTGATCTCATTGAAGAATGGTGCATATTCAGAATAATTATTCGTGCTACTCACTCTGTAGCTAGCTATCCGACACTTGAATGCAGATTTCATCGTCTGTACACCGGATCCATAATGAACACATGATTTTGTTCTATGTGCAAGCGTTCTAATATGCGAATTGTACTGGGATTGAGGAATTGTTACTTCACAACATTCACACGTATACATTGATACAGGGAGTGCATCATTACCAACACCATTATTCAATTTCATTCGTTTAGTTGAGGAAGGACCTCCCATCTGACAACTCTCACGTTGATGACGCTGTAAATTGGCACGTCGAGTGAACAATTTTCCACATTCACATAAATTCATCTTTTCAGAATTTTTATATCTAACTCAAAAGACAAACTGAGGAGAATAGGTTCTCGCTATTTCTTTTATATGTTGATTTTCGGAGAGTGGAGGAAGTCCCCCTCCCACTATATATTATACAGGCATTGTACGGAGATGCTTGTTCTCATAACTCGATGGATCTCTGAAATGTTTGGATGTACTCTTTACAAATAATCCATTACAATAAGTTTGTTGAGGAGTAGGTACTCTCTCATTAACTTTGTACATGGCACAGACAATCATGAATCCAATTGCAATGTGTCATTACCGCATATAAACAATCCATTACAATAAGTTTGTTGAGGAGTAGGTACTCTCTCATTAACTTTGTACATGGCACAGACAATCATGAATCCAATTGCAATGCGTCATTACCGCATATAAACAATCCATTACAATAAGTTTGTTGAGGAGTAGGTACTCTCTCATTAACTTTATACATAGTAGAGACAATCATCAATCCAATTGCAATGTGTCATTACCGCGTATGTAAGTCTCGTTACAGCTACAAGTCAAACGATCATTGTCTCAATGTCTGCCGAATGTAATTACACCATATGCTCGCACATACCCCCCTTGCAAGTACCCGCAAGTACCCGCAAGCCACTTGTAGGCCAGGGGGGTGCGGGAAGGTGAACGAAGGAGCAGAGTACCGGCTCAAACCTTATACTAAGATCTAGCATTAAAAGCATTTTTAGCAGGGCTAAAAGAGCCCCTAGGTACAACTATACGTTGCATGAAACCATGCAGTTTGAGTGAAGCTTTACAATTTGTCACTAGTGAAGACAATATTCAATATTTTCAGAGTTTCTCTAATAGAAGCTATCCAAAGGCTCAATCACCACAAATTCGGAGGTTTCAAGTAGCACAACAAAGATCTAATAATGTACAGTCTACACCTTTCAACTTTCAAACACAAAACAACCAATGTAGACAAAACACATTTCCTTCACAGCCAATCAACATTCAATCAAGGCCGATCAATCAACCACAACGGTTTTTTACGAACGCCCAAGTTTTCAAACAGCCTGGAAACAAACTCTAACCAGACCTTTCCTAAACCAACACCTATGAGTGTCACAACTAGAAATACTGCAAATTTTGCTAGACCATCAACTTCATATCAACATCAAAATCAGCAATTTAGGCCTACTAAAATACTAATAATTTTGTGAAACCCCAAAGAAATTTCATATCGGAAGAACTATTCAATACTGAAATTGATCAAGACAATATCAATCATTATCAAACAGATCAATTACCTAATCAAGTAAATATCGATCAGTATTTTTACGAAAACAGTGATCAAAATTTTGAGAGATTCGAAGAAGTACAAGATGTTGATGTGAACGCTGACAATTCTGACCAAAATTTTTTAGAAATGCCTCAAGACCACCACAATACATAGAACCCCAAATAATTTCTTTCAATACCACCGATTCGAGTGAGTTATCATATGTTATATTTCCTGAATTCAATGTAAAAATTTTGATAGATTCTGGATCAACAAAATCGTTCATTGACCCAGAAATAGCTTTTAAATTCTTTCCAAATTTAGTGAAAAATGAACCTTTTATAGTATCGACAGTTTTTCAAAAATCTGCGCATCAATTTAGTGCTTTGATACCTGAGTCAAAAATTTTCAAATTGCCTGAAAACAAATACCTCAAATTTTATCTTTTTAAATTTCATAATGTGTTCAATGAGCTTATCGGGCTCGATAACTTGAAATATTTACAAGCTAATATTGATTTTAATTACTCCGCATACTAAAATTCAACTTCTGTTTCAACCAACAAAAAAGAAGCTTAATCTCATTTCTGTGAACCCTAGAACCCAACAAGTTATCAAAATTAGAACTTCTATACCAAATGGAGAAATTATAATTCCTCATCAAAAAATCCACAATTGTGAAATACCGGAAAGTCTCACTATTGCAAAAAATGGTGGAGCTTTCACAACAATATTGAACAATACTACTACACGAGTAACCCTAGACTTCTCAAAACCGATATTAGTTGAAAAATTCGATAGAGAAGAGATTCAAAGTTTTGATTTGAATTGTATTGATGACAGTCCACAACAAAATTTTGACCTCCAAAATATTAGAACCGATCATCTCAATGATGAAGAAAGGATGTCAATACTAAATCTTTGCAATGAATATTCCGATATATTTTACCATGAGGACATGCCACTAACCTTCACCAATAGGATAAAACATCAAATAAAGACAACTGATGAAATTCCCGTTTATTCTAGACCATATCGATATCCTTTCATTTATAGAGAGGAAGTCGAGAAGCAAATTAAAAAAATGCTGGATTCCAAAATAATTCAGCCTAGTAGATCACCTTCGTCCTCCCCAATTTGGGTGGTGCCAAAGAAGCTGGATGCTTCTGGTAAGCAGAAATGGCGGGTGGTTATCGATTATAGACAACTAAATAATAAAACAGTGGACGATAAGTACCCTTTGCCCAACATAACTGACCTGTTGGACAAGCTTGGTAGGTGTCAATATTTTTCAACTCTCGATTTGGCGAGTGGTTTTCACCAAATTGAGATGGCTAAGGAAGATATAGTAAAAACAGCATTTACTACCGAGAATGGGCACTATGAATTCCTGCGCATGCCGTTCGGGCTGAAAAACGCTCCGGCATCGTTCCAAAGAGTGATGGACAATATCCTCAGAGGTATTCAAAACGAGCAATGTCTTGTCTACCTCGACGATATCATTATATTCTCTACATCTCTCCAGGAACATATTGAACGTCTGAGGAACGTATTTCAGAGACTCAGAGAATCGAACTTCAAAATCCAAATGGATAAATCTGAGTTTTTGAGAAAGGAGGTTGCCTACCTAGGTCATGTAGTGACTCCTCAGGGGGTAAAACCCCACCCAGACAAGATCAAAGCCATCAAACAGTTCCCCTTATCAAAAACACCAAAGCAGATTAAAGGAATCCTAGGCCTTCTCGGTTACTATCGCAAATTCATCAATAATTTTGCGAAAATAGCCAAACCTATGACCAAATGCTTGAAGAAAGGTGCCAAAATAACCCATGATCAAGAGTTCATTACTTGTTTCGAAACTTGTAAGAATTTATTGATAAATGAACCAATCCTGCAGTACCCCGACATATCAAAACCATTTAACTTGACCACCGATGCGAGTAATGTAGCCTAAGGCGCCATACTCTCGCAAGGGCCTATTGGGAGCGACTTACCAATAGCTTATGCATCTCACACCCTTAATGATACCGAACAGAGATACTCTGTCATAGAAAAAGAGCTACTATCTATAGTCTGGGCGAGTAAGTACTTTAGACCCTATTTATATGGCAGAAAGTTTAACATCATCACGGATCACAAACCATTACAATAGCTTTTTTCGCTGAAAGATCCCAGCTCAGAGTTAACCCGCTGGCGTATAAAACTAGACGAATATGACTACAATATCATTTACAAGAAAGGAACGCTAAATATCAATGCAGACGCTCTTTCTAGAATTGAAATACACACCAAAGAATCAGACCCTTTCTGGAATCAAATAGACGAAATTTTAAGAGAGACGGATGACTACAACGACAATCAAAGAGCCCTATTCCAAAACCCCAACAATCCCAACCATGATAACTCTCCAGTAGATCTCTATAGCGAAACTTTACATTTACCACCAGAAGAATCAGAAAACACCAGAAATGACGAAGACAACGTTTCGACCCAAATTCAACCAGATCCAGAACTTTCCAGAAACACTGAACCTTCAAATGACTTAGAACAATTACAAACAACTAGCCATACTGAGAGAGAACACCAAGACGACCCCAACAGAAATATAGATGACAGTGACCAGACTATTCACTCCAATGCTGAAGATAATCCAGTTTTCGAAATACCAATAATAGAAACAGCAGTTAACTATGGATTGAATCAAATAATAATCAGTTCAGTATTGCATTCACCTTGTAAACCGAGAATCAAAATTCTCTTCGGAAAAAGAAAACGTATTCTCCTTCAACTTTCGAAAAACAACTTCGAAAATGATGTAATTGATTTTGTAAAAAGTTATATTAATCCTAACACTCAATATTACCTCTATTTCGAAAACCCCGAACTCTACGAAACTTTCTCAAGAGTCCTTCAACAATACTTTAAATTTTCTTCCTTGAAATTGAAAAAGTGTACGAAAAAACTCATTGACGTTACTAACGATACTGACAAGAAAGAAACTATAAAAAATTATCACGAAGGAAAGACCAATCACAGAGGAATAGACGAAACACTTCAACGCCTTAAAGAAAAATATTATTGGCCATTCATGAAAAATTCGATACAAACCTTCATAAACGATTGTGAAGTTTGGCAACAAAGCAAATACGAAAGACACCCTGTAAACATCAAAATGAATGTCACTCCCACTTCCATGAAACCTTTCAAAATCATACATATGGATACCTTCACTATAGAACAAAATAAATTCTTGACCATTATTGATAGTTTTTCGAAATATGCTCAAGCATATCACCTCAACTCTTTATCAAATACAGAAATAGTCCATCATCTGATCCAATTCTTCTCACATCACGGTGTCCCCGAGCAAATTATTGTCGACAACGGCACTGAATTTAAAAATACTGTAATCACAGAACTACTCGGCCTGCATAAAATCAAAATACACTTTTGTTCACCAAATCACCCCCAATCGAATGGAGCTATTGAACGTTTCCACTCGACCATAATTGAACACATAAGAATTCTCAACACCAGAGGTTTCCTGAAAACTCCGGTTAAAATGAAAATGGTGTACGCGATCCTCGCCTACAATCATTCGATACACTCTGTTACGAATCGCAAACCGATTGACGTTATTAATGGTCATATCAGCAGCAATGACCAATTTAATTAAAGAATTGAAAAAAATTTAATCAATGACTATATAAACGACCATAAAGAAAAATCTGAATTGATCTACTCTAAAATTAACGAAGACCTAATGAAAGAAAAAGAAAAACGCATCGAAAATGTCAATAAGACTCGTAACGATCCCGAAATATACCAACCAAACCAAAAAGTATTTCAAAACATCCGTAAAAGGCAAAAGACAGCTAATAAGTTCAAGAAATCCACCAAATTAAAGTCAGTAAATATTCAGCAAAAAACAGTAGCTACTAATAATCAAGAAAAAATCCACATGGATAATTTGAAACGTCCCCTGAAAAAGACTTTCAGATTTAATAATTGACTATCAATTCATATTTTTCAGCTCACCAGACATCCTCGGATCGCCGGAGATAAAAATAAGAAATTTAGATGCGAACCCTGGTGTAACCCCACTCAAACTAGGGACATTCAAGAAAGCTCCTACAAATTAATTCACTACTATAATCTACAACCCATAGTTTCAGAAGTAAATTTGTTGGATAACCAGGATCACAAATTATTACTAACGATAAATAAAAATGCCCTGTACCTGAATGACTCCTCAAATTATGTCAAAATCCTGAATTTCGTAAAAGAAAAAGTGGCATACAAATTAACTGAAGTTTTACCCCATCCCAATAGAATCAAACGTGGCCTAATAGATGGATTGGGATCAATTTTCAAAGCTATTTCAGGAAATTTAGATGCAAACGATGGAGAACGATACGAAAAACTGATTGAACAGCTCGAAAATAATCAAAAAGAATTAGCATTGAATATCAAAATGAGAAATTCCCTCTCTATTGAAGTAATCAATAAATTTAATAACACCGTTCAGAAAATAAGTCACAACGAAAAACTCATTGAATCCAAAATGAACCAAATTGCTACAATTGTTGAAGGTCAAGTATATCGAGAAAATTCAGTGTATATTAAAAATGTTTTTATTGAAATAATTAGCTTGTATGAAATGATTTTCTCAATTATGCAAGACATAGAAAACTCTATCATGTTTTCGAGATTAGTCATATAGCACCCTAGTATAATAAAAACTTCTGGATTTTTCTCCGAACTTGTGTATTAACAAAACAATCTCAATAGAAACCAACTACCTCTAGAAGTTACCTCAGAAAATGTACTTCTATTGGAGAAAATTGTGAAAATGGAAAGCTATACACTCAATAACAGAATTATATATATTTTGAATATACCAATCACTTTTCCATTCGAATTCGATTTATTCCACTTGTATTCCACTCCTATTCCTGAAAAGAGTCAATTTAAGGTTATCGTATCAAAAAACAAATTTTTGGCTATCAATAAATTGTACTACGCATATTCGAACGACCGCTGCAAGAAAGTCATGCCTGAATCATACCTGTGTGATGAAATGAAACCCCAGGAACTTCGAGAAGAGAACCCCTGTGAAGTCCAACTTCTGAGCCTGAAAAACACCTCTACATGTCAGCAAACGTACGTTCTTGTGAATCACCCTATATTCCAAAGACTTGGAGAATCCAACCAATGGGTAACCATGCTGCCAAAGGAAGAAAAAATAAAAATCAACTGCTACAACCAAGAAGATATCGTCTCAATCAAGGGTACAAACCTATTCGAGATTCCAGTGGGATGCCGAATAACTACATCGTTCCGCAACATCAGTAACCAGGAACATTTCACCCATCCAGAACAAGCCATATTATTTCCAAAAATCAACAATAATGAAAACGAAATGCCGAAAGTAAACCTCAAGATTTCTTTAGAAGACATAGAGTTGGAAGATCTACACAATATTAGGAGGATGATAGCTGAAAATCAACCGAATTTGTCCTTCAGCGTAATATCACATACCCCTAGCATATGGACAATGCTTTTGTATGGATTTGGAAGTATATTGATTGGGTTTATCGGATACAAGAGAACCAGATGGTGCAGCTACAAGAAGAATGAAAACGAACAACCACCACTAAATCTTTCAGATGTTCAAATTCCTCGCTAACTCTGTGGATTTGAATCTTCGAGGGGAGGAAATATCTCACCGAGTTCGTCGTCTTTCCCAAGAAATATGCTGATTATGCTGCCGCAGCACTATCGCCTTACCAACGAGACGTCAACATAATTCTTTTTGTTAGAATCAGTTGTAGTTGAGCACTCGTACAATTTACATTTATTTTCATGTATAACAGTTTAGTTGTTTACGAGTTTTGTAATTAAAATTAATTTTTTAAAAAAGGACTTGAGCATTCCAAAAAGTTATTTAACGTGTCAATTTCAATTGATACCTATGTCTAGAGAATAGGTCTATGATTGGAGCATCAAAAAATAATCTATCGAATACCACACGAGTTCGATAATTGTTATATAATTTTGTTATATATAATATTATTCACTCTTCATTTACGAAGTGGAATCTGAAAATCACTTTTTCTATTGTTTGTATCAAAATTAGGTATGTTATTATCAATTGAGAAATTCCATATCAAGTTTAAAAAACAGTTGTTTATCTCCTCAACAGAATCCAGAAAAACTTGAAAGTGTTTTTTTACACATATTCATAATATTCAATGATTACGTTTTTTTCGAGCAGCAATTATGAAATTTATTGTTTAGATATGCCCTCTTTTCAAATTTTATAGCGCTATGAATGATCAGTTTTCATATCGTTTCCGATCGTTTTCTCACAGTGCTCAGTATCAAAATTGGACCACGCACATTTCTTATGCAAAAAATCTTTCGGTCAGATTGTCCAAATTTTCAATATGTTGTTGAACTCGAGATTCTAAACAAAAGTTACCGTGGGCATACAAAAATTCTATGTTAATAGTTTGCGAGATACAGAGTGTTGAAGTTGTAAAATGTCACTTTGTGGCCATTATTAACTTAGCGTTATTGGTGATAATATCACAAAATTATTAGTAGGTTTTTCATCCACATCACAGTATAACACTTGGCCAGTGCAACAGTATGCTTTGTAAGCCTTTTTTGAACAATATACAGGCTAAATCATGACTTTTTCAGAGTTATGAAATATGAAAATAATTTTGGAATGAAACATCAACGCCATGAGTCGGATCGTACGAAGAGTGAAGTTTCTGTGTTGGATATATCCGGTAAAATCGGCTGAATTCGGGAAATATGTATTTTTGTTATATATACAGTGAATATTGAAAGTATTCGTGTATATTTGCCATGGCAAATAATAATAATAGCCGTTCTGTACCCGCACAGGCTATGCCTTTGAGTACACTCAACGATTGTTTATGAGGGAGTATTATTATTATTATTATATTATCTGTAATATATTTTTAGGAATTCGTGATTTGATCAATTCAGTGCACCAGTTGTATGAGCCATATGGCCACTTGACAGAACGTAAATTATTAATATTATACAGTGTGACTCAAGTATGCACGAGACTAAATAATGAGAAAAATTATAGAAATACCTCGTATAAAGTAAACGGGCCGGTTAATTTTCCTGATTTTTTCTCATTTAATAGAGGATATATCATATGATTTTTTGTGAAAAATACAGAATTTTCCTATGTATAGTTTTCGTTCAACAAAAAAAAAAAATTATGTTTCAAATACCAATAAACTTTTGTCGAATCTATTGAAATATTCGATAACAAAAAGGTGATAGGTCAAAGAGAGCTTTTTCCAATAATTTAGGTGAAAGAACTCTCCCCGTATTACTGTTGGCATCAATCAGTATGTTTATATACTGATGGCAGCCATGGTGTAAACTTCACATGTCTATATTGTTATTTCATTGAGTAAGGTCTAATCCCGTATTTTGAACAAATTCTGCATATCCATAATCTGAGAGCACTAGCGCAGCAAGGAGAAAATGTTGGGTTATTTTGTCAGGAATCAATATTAGATATGGTTCAAAACAATAATAAATGATATTTCAGCATCTTCATCCTCAAACAAAAATCGGACAGAAAAATTCTGTATTCGATGCACAAGTTCATATTATATCTTTTCTATTAAATGAAAACATTCAGAAAATAAGTCATCAGTTTTTTTCTATACAGGATATTCCTTTAATTTTTAATAATATTGGTTTGGTTTATTTTTGAGTCATACTGTATACTACTTGAAATTTAAGTTTTTTTTAAATCGCTTTATGGTACATATAATCGGTGATCTGAATAATTGATTGAATCACATAATCCAACGCATATAGTACGGAGACACATAGACTTTCAATCCCCTCTGTATATAAAATGAGTTTTCATTTATTTTATTATGAGTTCAACCGTTCTTATAAAATATATCTATCACAGAGACATCAATTTTGATATGGATAAGAGTTCAACAGATTCGAATAAAGTCTAGTGGTATTTGGAACATAACTTGGAAGGTAGTGATATTGATTTTTTCAGGTTAAACGAAAAGTAGACATAGAAAAAATTCTGTATTTCCCACAAAAGTTCATGTGATATATCTTCTATAAAATGAGAAGAAATCAGGAAAATTAACCGGCCCGTTTTCTTTATACGGGGTATTTCTATAGTCTCGTGTATACTTGAGTCAAACTGTATATTATTCACAATTTACGATCTGTCAAGTGGCCACATGGCTCATACAACTGGTGCACTGAATTGATGTAATCACGTATTCCAAAGAATATATAACACATGAACGTATACATTCAATCTCCTCTGTATATATAACGAAAAAACATATTTCATCGGATATATCCAACACAGAAACTTTACTCTTCGTACGATCCGACTCAAGGTGTTGATGTTTCATTCTAAAATTATTTTAATTTTTCATAACTGAAAAAGTCATGATTTACCCTGTATATTGTTCAAAAAGACTTACGAAACATACTGTTGCACTGGCCAAGTGTAATACTGTGGTGTGGATGAAAAACCTACTAATAATTTTGTGATATTATCACCAATAATGCTCAGTTAATAATGTCCCAAAAGTGACATTTCACAACTTCAACACTCTGTATCTCGTAAACTGTACATAGAATGTCTGTGAGTCCATGATAACTTTTGTTCAGAAACCCGAGTTCAACAACATATTGAAAATTTGGACAATTTGACCAAAAGACTTTTTGCCTAAGAAGTGTGCGTGGTCCTCTGTTCTGAGTTACCCCTTTGATTATTTTTTTGCAAATGCTTTTGTGGAATTCTAGAAGTTTTGTGAATGTTCGACGACGATTCCAGAGATTACGATGTTTCAATTACCGAATAATTTCAACAATGCCAAAATACACTGCTCTCCGTACATTTCCACAAAATGGAAAGTATGAGGCCTATATCTGACAGAAATGAACTACTTCTCCTTACGGACATTAAATTACATTTGACACCTTTTTGTTCAATGTTCCTCGTGGAAGACACTATTACAAGTGCTAATTGTATTAATTGAATGCCAAAATCTTTGAATGGTGTCTTGCACCATTCACAATGCAACAGTTTTCACTTTCCTGTTTGTTATCCGACTGTTTTGCATATGTAATGCATTTCGTCTTCGAAAACTAGATACCTAACTTGAAAAACATATATTTTACGATTTGTTACGACTGACTTGAAATTTCATAAAATATTCTTGCAAGACCGATACTTCCCCGAAAAGTGTCCTTTCTCTATATATTCATAATTACCGTTATTTCTTATACCATCACCTAGTCATTGGAAAGCCGTTCATTTTCATATACATATTTTTGTAGTAATTTTATCTGTGAATATCCATTTGACTGAAATACGAAACTAAGTAGAATCTGACGCAAACCTGTTGGCGATCATTTCTCATGGAATCATTTCTCATGTAATCTTAAACCTAGGGATTCATGTAGAAACACATTTGTTGGAGAAAAAATATTAACGGTGTTGCGTTATTCAGTTTGGAATCAGTTTGTATCATTTAGAACACCCGTTCAAACGTGTTGAAATTGCCAATTCCCTCAACAAATTTGATTAAAGATTCGATTTAATATAATGGGGTCAAGATGTTCAAATACCTCAGACATAACGGAGGCGGATAGTAGCATTATAGATTCTGGAAAAGTTATTAAAAAAACACACTGTATATGTATGCAATAAATACTCATATTGAGAAATGTAGAAAACTATACCTAAACATCAAAACTACATCAATTTCACTCGAGGCTTTATCAGTGTTCATATCTTAATCAGTTTCACGTAGGGCACCTCTGGTACACTAACACTATCCTAGGTACACAATAATTCTATATACCCCCCTATTGCGTCTGCAATATACACTCTTGGATGTCTTCCAAGAGTTATTTCGCTGGATTACCGTCGAAAAATGGCAAATTTCTTTCGAATGTTAATCATCTTGAATACACTGTATGATCTGGTGATGGCATTTATTCGAATTTTTCCGGAGTAACTGTTTTCATCCAGTCATTGACCATTGCTTCCTTGTTTGCAGTTCTGTTCGTCACATCACTCTTTACTGAATCCGTACTATCAGACCCAATATTTCCAAGACTTTTCATTTTTTCTAGTTCCAGTTTTTTCAGGATAAGTTTCTCCTTGATTTCAGCAATCTTCTCTTCCGCTTCCAACTCGATTTCCAATTTCTTCCTCTCTGTGATACTGGCTAATGACTTCCTGGATTTCGACGATTTGGATTTCGTATACTTCGATTCCATTACGTATTTGTTGTCGGACGTATTGCTTTCAGCAAGAGTAACATATTTACTGGTACTCGCTACTACTGTCAACTCTTGTCTATCTGTCAGATCGACTTTTTCAATAAACTCTGGCCTTTGACTACTTTGGTTTGATTCTTCCATACTTTTGCTTGTCTGACACTGGATCTTGTCGTTGGTCTTCTTGGTGAATCAAGTTTTTCAGATATTTTTGTCTTTGTCGACATGACTTAAATTGTAAATCCGGCTTGAAGGACCAATATTGCGTCTGCAATATACACTCTTGGATGTCTTCCAAGGGTTATTTCGCTGGTTTTTGTTGATTCAATTGAATTTTCTTTGAAAATAGTTTGGCAAACTTTTCAGTCAGAAAACCAAATTTTTTTATTATTATTTTTCTATGACAACCAAAATATACAATAAGATCAAATTTTCCTAAACACTAAGAACATGAATAAGTAAATCACAAATCACATAACATTCTCCCCTCTAATGAAAAAACGTAGTTTATTCATTCAGCTCTTGTTGTTTACTTCTCCCGGATATGCAGAACACAAAGCTTGCTGACTGGTCTGCGAAAAACTCCATTCTTCGTTCTGACGTCTGCCACTCTAACTCGCCCATCTTTTCCAGGAAATGTTGCGATGACAATTCCATTCAGCCATAAATTCCTTGGAGATTGGTCATCTACGATGATAACTACATCTTCTTTTTTCAATGTTTCATTTCCTGAATACCATCTGCTTCTGGAACGGAGTATAGGCAGATATTCTCGAATCCATTTCCGCCAGAACTTATTCGTCAAATCTTGGGATATTCTTCATTGTTTTTTTTTAAATTTCCATCAGTTGGTCCAATGCTGAGAATATTTGGATCTGATTCATACTTAGGTCCCAGCAAAAAGTGATGTGGAGTTAAAGCCTCGTCATATTCATGATCTAATGATATTTCGGTCAATGGTCGGTGATTCAGGATATTTTCTACTTCGACGAATAGAGTGTAAAGAACTTCTTCACTTGGAGCTTGCTCTTTCAGGATAGTCCTCAGAGTAGTCTTTTATGACCTGATGAGACGTTCCCATATGCCTCCCATATGTGACGCTGTTGGGGGGTTAAAATTCCATTTAATACCCTTCAAACAGAGTTTCGACACAAATTCGTCTTGATCGAAATTTTTCATTTCCATTTTCAGTTCATTATCAGCTCCTCGCAGGTTTGTACCGTTATCACTGAATATTTCTGTAGGGTAGCCTCTTCTAGCTGACATCCTCTGTATTGCCATAATAGTTGAGTCGGTAGTTAGAGAGTTTGACAACTCTAGATGTACAGCGCGAACAGTGAGACATGTAAAAATAATGCCAAATATTTTTTCTCTTCTTCTGCCAATTTTGACTTGATATGGGCCAAAATAATCAATTCCACAAAATGTGAATGGACGCACAAATGGGGTCAATCTTTCTTTTGGTAAGTTTCCCATCACTGGAACATTAGGAATACTTTTATATATCTTACACTTTAGACATTCTCGCCATAATTTTTTTACCAAATTGCTCAACCCAATTATCCAATATTTTTATCTAACTTCATTCATGACCGTAAAGCGTCCTTGGTGATTGAATTTTCTATGGTAAAATTCGACTAACAATTTTGAAAATCTGTGTTTGGAATCAAGTATTACAGGATGCTTTTCAAAACCTTCTATGTCTTCCAAAATTCTTCCTTCCACTCTCAAAACACCATCTTTACCTAAGTATGGACAGAGTTTTTTCATTTTGTCACTTTTCACATATTTTTCCTTTTTGATTTCATAAATCTCTCCTGCAAAACATACTTCTTGAACATTTTTCCACCATAATTTCTCAGATTCATGGATTTCATCAACGGTTAGCTCCCCCATCTGAACATCATACTTCTTTTGACATCTTCCGATGAAACGCAGAACCCATGCAGTTGCTCTGACAAGTCTTAAGTATGAAGAGAATCTTTCAATTTTTGGAAATGGAAAATCTCGAGAAATTTCGACTGCTACACCAATGAATTCTTTCTTCATTTCTTCTTCACATTTTGGAAAATAATTTTTGTTTTCTGGCCAATACGATTTTTCCTTGTGAAGAAACTCTGGACCCATCAACCATCTACTTCTAGAATCAGGAACTTTTTCAGCTCTCGTGGCTTCGTCGGCTACATTGATTTTGGTAGAAATCCATCGCCATGAATTTTCTGAATTTTCAAGGATTACCTGAACTCTATTCGAAACAAATTGTTTGTATTTCCCCGCATCGGCTCTTATCCAGCTCAGAACAATGGTAGAGTCCGTCCAGAAGAAAATTTTGTTAATTTTTATCTCCAAACAATCTTTAACGTATTTTGCCAGTTTGCTTCCATCCACTGCTGCCTGCTTTTTCCAACCTGGGGATAGTTAAAGTTTTCAAAGGCGACACTCGACATTTGGAAGCAACAAACGAAACATCTATACCAGAATCACTTTCAATTCTTAGATATATAACCATGGCATAGGCTTTTTCACTGGCGTCACAAAACGTATGGAGTTGGATTGATTTTGCTTGAGGTATATTTGAAGAATAACATCTGGGTATATTGAAATCAGAAATATTCCTCAAGTTGTCTAACCAAATTTCTTGTAAAAGAATCCTCCCCCTATGATAAAATTATTTAGGAAACCCAGGGGATCAAATATGGTCATTATCAATCTGAGAACATGTCTTTTGGTCGGAATTTCATTATTTGTGATCATTTTCAAAATTTTGTCAGAATTTAGTCTAAAAATGAATGTGTCATTTTCTGCATCCCATTGTATACCTAGTACGCGTTCAATTGGGAGCTCTGAATTGGTAGAAGGAAATTTTTTTTTCGAAACAAGGTCTTCCGAGAGTTTAGACATCACTGTTTTTGAGTTGGATATCCAATTACAAATTTCGAATCCTTCCTTTCTATGAACTTCGATAACCTGTTGAATCAGTTCTGAGGCTTCTTCTGCACTGTCGCAACCATCTAAATAATCATCCACGTAATGCTTATTTAGAATGGCATTGCACGCTGCTGGATATTCCCTCTCAAAATCACAGGCATTCCGATTCTTTACATATTGTGCCAAACATGATGAACAATTTGCTCTAAAAGTCATCACAGTCATTTCTAGTATATTGGGTTCTATACTTCTGTCATTTCCTCTCCACAGTATCCTTTGAGATGTTCTATCTTCTTCTCTAATAAGGACTTGGTGGAACATTTCACAGATGTCTCCGCAAAAGGCAACTTTGCGTTGTCGAAATGTCCATAATACCTTTAGCAACGGTGTCAAGAGGTCAGGTCCTTGAAGAAGCATATCGTTTAAACTAAGACCGCGTGATTTTGCTGCCGCATCAAACACAAGTCTTAATTTTCCTGGTTTGTTAGGATTGAAAACGGCAAAGTGAGGTAAATAACATGTCCTGCTCGTTTCCTGGGAAGCTTGTTCAGTCGTCAATTGTCGCAAATATCCTTTTTGAAGATATTCTTCAATTTTTTGACAATAAGCTATACGAAATTCCTCATTTTTGTCCATTTTTCTTTCTTGACACTTCAATCTCGCTAGTGCCATACCTTTGCTCTCTGGTACAATGATATCAGGGTTCTTCCACAGAAGACCTGTCTCAAATCGTGTTCCACGTCTTTTCGTCAATTTTTCAATTATTTGTAGTACATAGTCGTCTTCATTCGAAATCGTTTGTTCATGTCGGATTCCCGATTCGTCTAGTTTGAAAGAGTCTTTAACGAGAGAGTGAAGTGAGTCATCGTCGAAATTCCTTTCACAAATATGGAAATTATATATTTCTTCAACCCTGCCTTTAATCCATAATCCATTTATAACCCATCCTAATTTTGTTTGTGTAGCTTTAGGTCCATACCTCGATCACTCTATGTAATTCCGTGGCATTGTCAGATCGCAATTGTCGGTACCAATTAATAACTTAGGTGATACATCGAAAAAAGATTTCATTGGTGTATTTTTCAAATAAGGCCATTCAAACCGAACTTTATTCATATCTAAAGACTGTCGTGGAAGTTTCAAGCATTTGATAGTTCTTACATCTTTCAAATCATGAGATTTTGAGTTTACAAAATTCCCCTTTATTTTCAAGTGTACCCTTTTGGAATTTTCGTCAGTCTGAATTTGATTGTTGGTCCATTGCATACAAAATGGTTGAACAGTGCCATCTAAATCGATTTTTTCAGCGATTTCATTGTCCAAAAGAGTCACTGTTGATCCCTCGTCAAGTAGAGCAAAAATTTCAATTTCACCTTGAGGACCTCTTAGTATTACAGGAATTTTTCTCAAATTTATAGAAGAATTTCTCACCTGATGAAAGTTGGTTGAATGTTGAAGATTATCCTCACTTACTTGTCGATCGTGTATATTTTCATTCTGATGTCCCTCGTTTCTCACCTGCAGTGAAGAATCTTTGTGCAGCAATCGACTATGTTTCAGCTGGCAACCATTAACTCCACATATTTTCTTGACGAAGCATTGATTAATTCGATGATTAGGCTTGAGACATGAGATACAAAGCTTATTATCTGTGATGAAAACCCAACGATTGTCTGCATTCATTTCCTGAAACTTGAAACATTTGTCTAAGTGATGTTTCCCTTGTGAACAACATCTGCAATTTTCGAGAAAAACATGTTTCTCCCCACCTTCTCTACGTTTTCTTTCGTCGGTTACTAGAACATATTCTGATCTTTTTTGTTGTCTATTGTCTGAACGACTTTCTGGTGTATAAAGTAAACTAGCGGCCTTACCTATATCTTTGAGCCAGCTAGAAAATTCTAATAATGTAACGGTTTCCAATTTCACAGCATGAAGTGACCACTGCTGTTTAAGATTAATTGTCAAATTTGAAATAAATTCTTCTAGTAATGTAGGATTTTTTAAGTAAATGTTATTTTCTATACTTTCGGGCTTGTAATCCTTGGGTGCAGGAATCCCTCTGACTTGGGTTATCAGATATTTGATAATGAATTCTGGTCTACCATATAAGTTATTCAACGTCTCCATTATCTCAGGAACATTTTTGTAGGATATCAAAAGCATCTCGACAGCTTCTCTGGCCTCACCTTTGAGACACTTCCTCAGTCTTATGAGATTTTCACTGTCCGAATAGTTGCACAAATTTGTTGTCTCGTGATACTCGTTCATAAACACCAACCATTCCGCAGGATTACCGTCGAAAAATGGCAAATTTCTTTCGAATGTTAATCTTCTTGAATACACTGTATGATCTGGTGATGGCATATATTCGAATTTTTCCGGAGTAACTGTTTTCATCCAGTCATTGACCATTGCTTCCTTGTTTGCAGTTCTGTTCGTCACATCACTCTTTACTGAATCCGTACTATCAGACCCAATATTTCCAAGACTTTTCATTTTTTCTAGTTCCAGTTTTTTCAGGATAAGTTTCTCCTTGATTTCAGCAATCTTCTCTTCCGCTTCCAACTCGATTTCCAATTTCTTCCTCTCTGTGATACTGGCTAATGACTTCCTGGATTTCGACGATTTGGATTTCGTATACTTCGATTCCATTACGTATTTGTTGTCGGACGTATTGCTTTCAGCAAGAGTAACATATTTACTGGTACTCGCTACTACTGTCAACTCTATCTGTCAGATCGACTTTTTCAATAAACTCTGGCCTTTGACTACTTTGGTTTGATTCTTCCATAGTTTTTGCTTGTCTGACACTGGATCTTGTCGTTGGTCTTCTTGGTGAATCAAGTTTTTCAGATATTTTTGTCTTTGTCGACATGACTTGAATTGTAAATCCGGCTTGAAGGACCAATATTGCGTCTGCAATATACACTCTTGGATGTCTTCCAAGAGTTATTTCGCTGGTTTTTGTTAATTTAATTGAATTTTCTTTGAAAATAGTTTGACAAACTTTTCAGTCAGAAATCCAAATTTTTTTATTATTATTTTTCTATGACAACCAAAATATACAATAAGATCAAATTTTCCTAAACACTAAGAACATGAATAAGTAAATCACAAATCACATAACACCCCCTAATTTTAATTTTATGACACCACATTATATTTTATTAGTAACCATTCATCAGAAAGTCAAACTGAAAAAGGGAAATTCCATAATTTCAATTTTTTTGACGCAATTATTGTATTATTATGAAAATACACAAATGATGTGGAATAATGCTCTTTACCGCATTCATTCTCTTATATACGTGAATGTGGATGTAGACTATGGAAAACGTTAGTGAACTTTATAGGCATACAGATATTGCAGATTATTTCAAGATTTTTGTACAGCTGAATGAAGAATGCGTTATCAAAAGTAAGTCGCCTAGGAAACCTAAGGCCAATAAAAGCAATAGCCGTCAGTTGCTATTGATTATTTTGTGATTTTCCTAGAGCAGATAAAATAATGTGCTATTAAACAGTAAGTCGCCTATGAACTCTATACGGTCAACAGTACCAATAGCTGTCATCCAGACACTTCCCATATTCATTGGGGTAGAAGAAGTGAGGCGAAGAGAACGGCCTCCTGCATTCTTCTTGATGAGATTTCAACCATCCCATGACAAATCGGTATACTTTTTAGATATGAGAAAGTAGTTTATACTTCAATGGGAACCACTATGATCAGAACCACAACTTCAACAAAATAATTTGAGAAAAATTCTGTGAACTTTGAATAGTAAATAATCAAATTGTATTCGTTTTTCTTACACTTTTTGGTCTTCATTCGTTTAGCCTAGAGACAAATTCGAAGACGGAATTTTCCCTTCTTTTTTTGGTCTGAGAACGACTACATTAGGCTTATTATCTTGTATTTGCCCAAAGGTTTTTCCAATAAATTTCACATTTCTCATTGTTGACAACAGACTCAATCAATATCCCTCAGAGCGTAACACAACACGTATGTCTTGTATATTCCGTTCGACTATCGAAGATGATGGATAGTAATTCTTATGTGAATCAACCAAACCTTAATTTTTTCGGGAATTCCCCCATTTCTTTATATGTATATTGATTGAGGCTACAAAAAGAAATTATTTTGGAGTTTATAAGGTGGCTCAAAAAAGTGTGACATATCAAAGTTGTGTTTTTTTAAATGGAACACCCTGTATTTTGTTACACTTTTGAATAACTCAGGAAAAAATATTTTATGTACCTAACTATAACCTTTCTCGACTTATTGATTTTTTTATAAAAATGTTAGCTACAATTACTATTAAACTAAATAACAACGAAATGTATAGAAATCATCCCTTCGAATTCTGACTATGCATAAAAGAGGTTGTGGGCAATTGATTTCGATAAAATTTGTTTCTCTATTTTATACAGAATGTTCAAAAATCATTGTAACTTTCAAGTAATAATATAAAATTCAATTATCTTTCTTTCCATATTGGGGTTCCCTATACCTAACCAAAATAGTATTTCAGATATTGGCTTTTTCAAATAGTAGTTCTTATTTCAATGCATTTTTTTAATCAAGATAGCTTTGGAACAAAATTTATTCAACTTGTTGAATGCGTTCTTATTGACAGCTGTGTTTTATGTTATTTAAAATATTCACTAAATTATTACCGTTGAAAATGAAAACTTTTCTCATTCAAGAGCGGATAGATATGATTTTAGCGATTGGTAAGTATGAAGAGAATTGCCTATTGGCGTCAAGTGCATGCCCAAAAATATTCAGACCAAGTTGGTTTTCAAACGATTGCTTCATGAATTTCGTAGGACTGGAAGTGTAGATTATGAAAAGGCAAATGGACCAAAACCTATCATTGGAAATGAGGAGAATAAATTTCGTATTATGGGATCTATCATAGAAAACACTCATACGAGTCAACGTAAGATGGAGAAAGATACAGGGATAAGCAGACGGAGCCATTACCGTATTCAGATGCACCAGGAATTATATGAAATAGACTTCCATCGACGCATCGAGTTTTGTCTATGGGTTCTGGACAAGTTTAGTGAGAATGAACATTTTTTGGATTCCATTTTATTTTCTGGTGCATCTACTTTTCATACAATGGCTTAGTGAACAGACACAACTTCCATTATTATAGTGATGTGAATCCTCATTTTTTCCACACTCTGTATCATCACATTAGATGGTCTGTTAGCGTGTGAGTAGGTATTATAGTACACTAGTTATAGGCCACTTGAATGGTCAAATATTTTAACAATTTTTACGAGATGATCTGCCTGAGCATGAGAGAATGTGCCGCTACATATCAGACAACGGATATGGTTATAATTGGATGGAGCTCCGGCACATTTCAAATTCAGTGTCAGACAGTTTTTGAATATGTGCTTTCCGAATAAATGGATTGGTAGGGGAGGACAAAATTGGCCAGCGAGATCACCAGATTTGACTTGTCTCGATTTTTTCCTATGGTGATACTTGAAGAATGATGTTAAAGACACTCTTCCAACCACATTGGAAAATATGAAGGAGAGAATAAGGGCTACTTTTCGAACAGTAACGCCCCTAATGCTATTAAATGTTAAGCAGTCTTTCAAATAGAGAGTGGCTCTTTGTTTCCAACAGGATGGTCGTCATTTCGAGTACACACTCGAATAAACACACTTGTGTCTCATATTTTGTTGTTGTTTCAGTAGAATAATAAAAAAATTGTATAGTCTGTTTAATGAACTATTATGAGAATATGAATGTGAATGACTTACTTAATTTTAGTGAACAGTAACTATTTTCTATGAAGTGAAGTATAACAACTAAGTACTGTCAATAAGTATTATGTGAGCGAATCAAATAAATGTCGCTTCAAATGCATTGAAATAAGAACTAATATTCGAAAAAGCCAATATCTGAAAAACTATTCAGGTTAGGTATAAGGAACCACAATATGAAATGAAAGATACTAAAATTTTCTATTCCTCGGAGCAAAAAAATACAGCGAGTTCCATCTGAAATAACAAAGATATCTTTGTCCGAAACTATAAAACAGTGATAATGATTTTCTGTTTAATATTGAGAAACGGGTTTTATCGAAATCAATAGCCCAAAACCTCTTCCATGCATGGTCAGAATTCGATGGGATGATTTCTATACACTTCAATGTTATTTAGTTCCTAATTGTATCTAGCATTTTCATAAATGAATCAATAACTCGGGAACGGTTATAGGTAAGTACATAGTCATAGTACCTTTTATGAAATCAAATTATTTTTTCCTGACCAATTCAAAAGTGTAACGAAATACAGCATGTTCCATTAAAAAAAAAATTGATATGTGTCACTTGTTCAGTCACCCTGTAGACTACAATATATTTTCCTTTTGTAGCCCTAATCAATATACATATGATGAAATGGAGAGATTCACGAAAAAATAAATGATGTGGCTTACAGTATAATATAATAATAATACACCCTCATAAACACTCACAGAATATACCCAAAAGCATAAGCCTGTGCGGGTTGAGAACGGCTATTATTATTCGCGCTCCGAGGCAACTTACTGATTTTTGCTCTAGAAAAACCCAGAAAAATTACAGCACCACCCCGAAAGTGTATCTATATATAACTTTAATTCACTGAATCCTTATAATCAATACGAAGGGAAATTCAAATTCAAAAGATTAAAAAAATATCCAAACATTGGGTACAGAGTATCAGTTTCTGGAAAATAAGAAAATTGGTGGAAATGAACAAATATGGAGAACTTTCCGTGTCTGATCAACCTTTGATTTTTTTTGTTCATATTTCAATCTTTCTACACACTTTAATTTAATTTGATACCAAAAAACTCATTCGAAATCGTTCATTATCACGACTACTTATGTTGATGTTAGGAGAAATCAATTTCGAATCCTCTCTATTCAAAATAATAATCTATTATCATGATGTTTGCGGAAGAACTAAATATTTTCTTGAGTCCCGATAAATACCAGTATATAGAGAAAAACCTACATGCGAATTGAGGAAAAATTTTTGCATACATAAACTATATTTCGTATATATCGTTTATGTATGCAGAAAAAAATACATGTATGTGAAGGTCCCTAAAACTGCCGCTTTATATACATATATATACCGGGTGGCTACGGAAGTATTGCCTACGGAATATCTCAGTTATTGTATGAAGTAGGTTTGTGAAATTTGGAGCGTCGATATAATGACATAAGAGCTAGAATTTGAGCATATTGACATGTCGAAGTAAACTTCCGGTCTGACCGGAAGTAACATCAACTTTCTTATTTTAAATGGAAACCCTATTTTTTTTTCTTTTCGCTTTATTCAGCATTCAATTCCTTTTCTAATGACATATCACAAGTTGGTATCTAACCAGAAACTAGATCAGAAAAAAATTATTATTGAAATTCACCGAGTAGGCCGTGGAAGCAAAATGAAAGCCAAAAATTGAAAAGTTGGCTATGGAAACCATACGTCACTTGATAACAGTTGCTACTACTGTGATATTTTATTTTCATTCGTCGGCGTTATAAAAAGCCGCCAAAAAAATATTGGAAAAATTGGGAAAAAAACAATACTCTGTAGGTCCATAATTTAATAGGAACATGCAACTTTTTCTTGCCTGTACTATTCAGCATAACCATTCCTTTCTAATGATATAATAGAAAGTAATTTTTTGTAATGAAATACCAAAAAATCCAATTATTATTATTCAAATAACAAAAAAACAGATTTATCGAAAAAAATAAATTCAAATTGATAGGATTAAAGATAAAATAAATTCAAAACAAATGTTCGAAATGCATTCAGTCAGCGTCAATACATTTATTTACAATATATATATATATATATATATATATCAGTCAGGTAAATTAAGCGATTAGTCTGCAGCGGAGAATAACAATTGTCCTCCCAAATGTTCCATATATATATGTAGATGTCACAAGTTACTATTCATATATATATATATATATATATATATATATATATATATATATATATATATATATATATATATATATACATATCGAGATACAGGGTGTAGAGGTTGAAAAGTGGCCATTTCCTTGATGTAGCATTGTTCTCAGTTATTAATCATCTTAAATAAAAACGTTCTTCGCGACAAATATTGCTCATCCACAAGACAATAACTTCAGACAGGTTTTTAATAAAAAGTATTGTTGGGCACAGGGTGAAACAAGCATTATTAATGATGACATTCTTAATCGACCTTTCAAATGAAGATATAAATACCCTTAGTTGCTAATCGTTTCAATATGTCAAAATTGACAAATTAAAAATGTTGTTCTTGGTGAGTTAAAAAGTGACAGCAACGTAATATACGAAATTCCGTGTGGTGCATGTGATCAGTGTTATGTGGGTCAGACTTCGCAATGGCTGAAACAAAGAGTAGCTTTACACAAGAGCGATGTCCAGTTAGGCAAAAACTCGTGTGCAGCTGTTGATCACTCACAAAAATATATATATATATATATATATATATATATATATATATATATATATATATACAGGGTTATGATAAAGTAATGCACAAAATTCATAAAACGTACAACGATCACTTTTGAAAAAAATGCAAAAAAACGTCAAACTGTTCTTTTTATTCCGCATCTTTTGACATAAGTTACAAAAATAACACGTCAAAGTTATGACGTCATCAACAAATTTTTTTAATGGGAAGCTAAGATTTTTATCACATAATGTGATAGAGCTTGTGTTTGTACACAAGGAAAAAAAAAGTTGCAGTAGGGCTCACATAAAAAAAAAAAAGAGAAAATGAATAAAAAACGAAATAAACGTAAGTTTCATCAACACCAACTAGGTAATATCCATTACTAACTGAAACTTTAGCTCTGGGGCATCGGCTTATATATCCCGCAGGTAACCAAAAAACCTAATGACCAGTAGGTAACAATGAAAAAAAAAATAAATTCTTAGAAACTATCATGGGTACACCACATGTTTACCAATAACAAAAATTAAATTATGTTTAAAATGTTACTGTATATGTTGTTTAACTGATTCGTGTCGGTCTTGTAATTTACTGTGTTGGGTTTTTTGTTTATATGGTACATCTCAAGGAAGAGTCTAGTTTTTTGATTATTAATTTTTTCCAGGATTTTGACAGAACACTAATGAACACAATATGATTACCGACTCTATGATTGTAAGTGGGACAGTTGTATAATTTTTGGTTTGATTTTTCAAAATTCCTTACATGTTTTTGTATCTTTTCCCTCCTGAAGAAGCTAATAAATATTAGCAAAATATTGAGATATAGAACGAATGAGTTTTATTGGTAAACAGACCGCAAACCCGAGAAGTCCCCAGCTGATTATGTCACCAAAAATGCTGTCACTTTTTAACTCACCAAGAACAACATTTTTAATTTGTCAATTTTGACAAATTGAAACGATTAGCAACTAAGGGTATTTATATCTTCATTTGAAAGGTCGATTAAGAATGTCATCATTAATAATGCTTGTTTCACCCTGTGCCCAACAATACTTTTTATTAAAAACCTGTCTGAAGTTATTGTCTTGTGGATGAGCAATATTTGTCGCGAAAAACGTTTTTATTTAAGATGATTAACTGAGAACAATGCTACATCAAAGAAATGGCCACTTTTCAACCTCTACACCCTGTATCTCGAGTCATAGGTTTGGCCCAAAACGATTTAGATCATATTCTACGATATACAAAAAGTTAATAAAAATCAACAGGTGAGAATTTTTCCATAAGTCAGCTGCCTGGTCTCCAGAAAAGGGCCCGAACAATCTCCCATTTTGAACTGTGCACAAATTGAGTCAATTGAAAATTTTTCTGCGTAATACGTTTCAAGTTTTGGGACTTTGGATATCAAAATCATAAATAAAACAAGATGCAAAACACAATTGAAAAATGGAGCTTGAATTTTACCACCAAGATTGTTTAGGCGACGTGATCAGAATAATGATAGCAATGGTGGTTTCGCATAGAAAATAACCAAAATTACTGAAATTGAAACTAAAAACATAAAACTTCCATTGTGTTTCAGCCTTAACAGGGCGAAAAACTTGTTTAATTCTGTACTTCAAGTTTTCTGATATTGTTTTCTCGCGGTACACCCAAATACTAATAATTCAAGTGAATGAGGTCTTAAGACCATGCTGCCCCTCTAGAACGGTTTTGTTTACGATTCTCTTGTTCTTATGTGAGATTCTCAACAGGTCATGACATCAATGATAATTTTTGTTCTTTTTCTTTCCTGTTTTGTTTTCTTCTCGTTCTCAACCATTACTGTTTCATCAAACTACCCGTACAATAATTGTCGGATCATCCATTCCTCGAACTACTATAATATCTAACAGGAATGTTGATAATTTTATCAATCATTATCAAATCACCCTTCGAACATATGAATATTATAGAAATTCTAAAAAAATTTGATTGTCGAGGCGAATTGATAGTTTATACCGGATATTATTTTGCTATAAAATTAAATTATTCACTGGCAAAATGATAAACGTGATCTACATTTTGGGAGAAATACAGTTTATTCAGTGACGGGTTCAAATTCAGAATTAAAAGATACAATTGCCGCTCTCGACAGAAAATCCCTATTTGGTCGGAGAAGTTAATAACCAAAACAGATGATCAATGAATATTTGGAGAGACCGTAATTGAATGAAGAAATTTACAGAAATATTCTCCAAGATGATTCACCAAATTTCTTTGGAGCATGTACCACTTGACAACTCGTAACGCAATGTTATTGATCTTATGACTTTTTCATATTTCTTTAAGAATGAGATATATTTTATATGAAAATCATGTTGACAAATTTTACATTTCTGCAAGGTCATGATGTGGACTATTCTAGTATTGCCTATTTACTGGGTGTTCCTATTGAAAAAACAGAGAGACGTGTTTGGTGGGTTATTTGACACTCTATAGTAAGAGCTTCATTGGTAAAATTATGATATTTGGGGTTGGTATCGATTCGGTGTTTTAAGAAAACCATGATTTTTATCATTCGGGTAACTGAAGATGATTCTTCATGTTACTTCTATTTCTCAATTTTTTCCTTATAGTTACTCAATTTTTGGAATAATGTTCATGTATGATTACAGTTTTCAAGTTGATATCATTTTTATTTAAAAAAAACACAACCCCCAAATAATCAAATATGCCAATAAATCGTTAAAAAATGATGGATTTGATTACTGTCATAATCTTAAGAGAACATGAAGAACAATTTGTAATGGTACCGAACTGAATTATACCTAATATCTCGTACCAAGTAAAATTTGATAAAAACTCAAATTAGGAAAAAGTTTATAAATTTCCTCAGTGATAGAAATGTTTGAATATGCTCAATGACGTACCCATAAAATGTTCTATCAACTTTCTTCAATAATTATATGAACTACCAATCTCTTTCGATAGTTTTGAATGAGTTGAAAGGTCATGTCTTACATACTCATTCTCCGGTGCATTTTGAGTTAACAGCTTATTCCAAATTAGGTCGGTACTATTACCAACTTTGTTATTATTGACGCTACAAATTCAGTTGAGTGGGCATACAGAGGAATTTTTCATGGCCATCTCGATAATGAAGAGAGAAAAAATTACTGTGGAGTTTTCAAAACACTTCATGAAATGTTATTTCTCCAAATGAAAAAACTTGTTTTATCATGTAATTCGATTTTTGATCACATTCTTAACAAAAAATCCTCTATGAGTTGTTTTGCTGAAGTTGTAAATGAAAAATTTGCTAATTCTGAATTCAAATTTGACAACAAAACACTAACATTCTCTCTCATGAGATTAAAGAAATATATAGACTTAATTTGTGCATAGTGCAAATTGAGATATTGTTTGAACAGCTGCTATGAGTTGACGCTTCTTCAAAAAAACAGGCAGCAGCACTATGCCCTATGGAAAAATTGTCACCTGTTGATTTTTCCGAATTTTTGCTATATTGTAGAATATGGCCTTCTAAACAAAAGTGTTTCTGTGCCAAATGTTTTTTTGCAACAAACACTGCTTATTCACAAGGCAATAACTTCAGACTGAGTTTCAATAAAAAATATTTTTAGGTAAAGGGTGAGTGAAGCTTTATATGAAATGATATTCTCAATCGACCATTTAAAATGAAAATGTGAACACAAATATTCAATTGCTCATAGTTGAATATGTGAAAATTGATGAATTGAAGATATTTTCTGGGTGAGTGAAAAAGTCACAGTTTTAATCAATATACATATTGCCCTAAATGATATATAGTCTGAAACAAGTGTTAGCTGGTGACAAAAAGTTTTGTTTTTGAGATACACAGTGTAATAGATGGAAAGAGGTAACCATAATATTTCCATTATTTTAAAAGTTATTGAAAAAGTTTTATGCAATGAAAATTTCCTACAGGAAGCTTTCAGAATAAAGATTTTCTGATCATCCTGTATGTCACTTCCATTTTATATACAACTTTTTTGGGCACTATGATTGAGTTGGGCCCATAAAGCTGCTGCCTGGTCCTTTTTTTAATTTATTTTGTACCATTCATGTCTTGCTTTTATGATTTTCTTTTTCATACTTTACATAAGATTTAGATACATTTCCGAAGTCGCACATTTCCTATCTGAAATAGGAAAGGAGCAATCGTGTTTATATGCACTGTATTCGTCATACTTTTTGAAATGTTGAAAAATTTTAATGGATTATATCTCCCTAGTATTACAAGATATCACCATCAAATCTGGTATAATTGAATTCGTTATGATAGGCAGTCCCTATATGAAATAATATTCAGCAGTTCAACCTTGAGAACGATGATATCAAAGAAATGTCCTTCAAGAAATAAAAATCAACGTGACTGAGCATTTTTTCACTATACTGCCGTGCTAAGCGACAAGATAGACTATGACAAATTTGTGAACACTGAATTTAGGACAGTTTTTGTTTGTCTTCATCGTTTTACATCTATCCTACAAGGATTGAATGTCAAAATTGAAAATAAGCCGATATTATAAGCTTATGAAAAATGACATATCTGGAAAAATTGTTCCCAACCCAATAGAAAAACATGATTTTTTCGAGAACATGAAAACTGCATATACGCCCTTTTGATTAGCGTGGCAGTATATTAAATGTATGATTTCCATGGATTCAGTTAATTGCGCATGTCTTTCAGGCATATTCGCTGTGGTGAGATGCCTCTAATTCCAAAGTTATTGAAATATTAAGAAAAATTTAAGCATTTTGAGTAAAACCCCGGTTTCAATCAAATCAAAATCCAAAAAATGTTCTAGCGATTTTTTTATGAAATTTGACAATTCCGTTGGATTTGTGATGCTTTAAAATGGGTGTGACTAAAATTTCACGATGAAGTAATTTTTTTCAACAGAAATATAGCATAAGTAAAATATTCATATCACCATAAAAATCATTCAAACAGTTTTATTTTAAATCACAATGTTATAAATGATATGGTATGAAATACTCCTTCAGAACATAAAAACTCTGTGCGATATAGATATGTTTATTAAAACACTGCAGTTTGTTGTTAAAGAATAGAAAGGCACATCTTTACATGGAATTATATAAATATCAATATTAATAACATAAATAAATCACTACAAAAGAATATATCGACATGACAGTGCCTACACATTATAATTTGGACTGCTCAACCGAATTGTTTGGGTTGATATCTCTGCAAGCCTGTCTTATTCTTCCACGCAGTCCCTCTCTGCTTGTTGGACGAGTTTAATATACTTTTTCCTTAACGAATCCCCATAAAAAAAATATAGATGAGTCCGGGATCTGGGGAAAATCTCGAATAATGCACTATTCCGCCCTATCAACCGATTAGGATAATTTCCTTTCATCCAATTTCTAACTAACAATCAGCCATAAAATTGAAATAGAAGATGAGCCTCTTTTATCAGTGGATGTTCATCCATAGCGTTGAAAAATTTGAACATTCAAATGGCTTTAAAAAAAGGGCCAATTAGGTATTCTGATATGTAATATTCCGCATCAAACATTAATTTTTGGTGAGTTATGTCTTCTGTCTTCCGTCCAGTACTTGAAATTTTGAGAATTAACTGTTGTGAATGTTTCCTCGTACTGAACAAAATTTTTTTCAGAAAATTCCGGTTATTTAGATATTCTCCCTGGGCCCATATACTGTACTCCAAGCTCATTTTATCATCGCCTTCATCTACCTAAGATTTCTCTTTACTATTATATATTATTATATACGCACAGGCTTGCACAAATGTTACCCCAACCAGTGATCGAATTTTGATCGAATGGATGATTGAATCGGAAATTTGTTGAAAAATACATATATTGAGTTGTAGGCATTTATGTTTACAATATTGATTATTATTGATTATTGAATACTAATTACTATTCAATATGAAGACGTAAACTGCAGTGTTCTGATGAACATAACTATCTCCCCCATACTATGGATTTATGTTTAGAAGAAAAAAAATTTGACATCATGTTGAATAACTGCTGCTAACGAACGATGTTTTCAAACAGATCGTGCTGTATATGACGACTATTCGAAATATTTAGATATTTTAAGAATTTTACTTATGCTATATTTCTGATAAAAAATTATTTTATCGTGAAATTCGAGTCACGCCTATTTGAAAGAGTGACAAAACCATTCCCTATACTACGTGTGTTTGTTTGCTTTTATTTAGATATGCACTAAATTTCAGGCTGTTGCACTGCGCAATATTTTTGTTACTCATATTAATTTTATTTTTACTTTTTACGGTTCTTAGTGTTCTTTTCGACGTTTCTATCACAAAATGAAAGTCTGAGCCGTCAATTGGTTAGGCAAACACCGTGGCGACAGCATGTCGGTTCGGTTGCCTACCCACAGGCCCTGCCTGCTCGTTCAATCTTTTCCGGATCGTGCGCTGTATGAAATACTTTTTATACAGTTTTTTGTTGGTATCGGATAAAGACCGGGCATATTTTCGAATTGAGAAAGCAAGGATTTTGCTATTCCGAACGCCGATAGACACATGAATGCTTCTGGTTTGAAATCTGGATGTTTCAGAAAGTTGAGAATAGTTCATGATTGTGACTGCATTTATTAGGTAGGTACCCCATAATGGTAATTATCATAGGGTGAATGATACACTTTTCTATTTTGGTGCTATGTATGCATTTATTAGTTTTAGGCGAGTTTGTGAAAATGAATTGCGTAAATTACTGATTAAAGCGCTCCTTACAACTGGACCACCACTGTGCCTGAATTTTGTCTCCAAACCCCGAACCCTGAGCTGAAAAAGAGTTATCCTACAAAAGCATAAAAAATTCAGTGGCGTCATTGGTATTTCATTTCAAAAAATTACTTTCTATTATATCATTAGAAAGGAATGGTTATGCTGAATAGTACAGGCAAGAAAAAGTTGTACGTTCCTATTTAAGTTATGGACCTACAGAGTATTGTTTTTTTCCCAATTTTTCCAATATTTTTTTTATCGGCTATTTATAACGCCGACGAATGAAAATAAAATATCACAGTAGTAGCAACTGTTATCAAGTGACGTATGGTTTCCATTACCAACTTTTCAATTTCTGGCTTTCATTTTGCTTCCACGGCCTACTCGGTGAATTTCAATAATAATTTTTTTCTGATCTAGTTTCTGGTTAGATACCAACTTGTGATATGTCTTTAGAAAGGGAATTGAATGCTGAATAAAGCGAAAAGAAAAAAAAGGGTTTCCATTTAAAATAAGAAAGTTGATGTTACTTCCGGTCAGACCGGAAGTTAACTTCGACATGTCAATATGCTCAAATTCTAGTTCTTATGTCATTATATCGACGCTCCAAATTTCACAAACCTACTTCATACAATAACTGAGATATTCCGTAGGCAATACTTCCGTAGCCACCCGGTATATAAAAAATTTAATTTTGACCCAATTTCTGATCACGTTTTCTTGGTGGAATATTTTTCTCTGTGTGTTTTGTGAAAAATTAACGTATTCGTTCTCTTTGATCTTCAGTAAACTTTTCTCTTACTGCTCAAATAAGAAATGAATTTCTTGCATACATTCAAACTAGAGCTATTCGGACTTTCAGCAAGTTTGTTCTGAAAAATCCATAAAATTGGTTTAACACGACATAAACAAAATAATACAATACAGAAAATAAAATATCAATGGAAATATGCTTATAAAGTTTTTCAACTGAGGCAAATGTTATACAATGAGTTCAATATGAGATCATGGGGATATTGAAAACGTTAATATATACGATTTTGGGTGAATGGATAGAAAATAATACGACAGAAGGAGCCATGGGTACAAGCGATGATTCCGTAGGTTAGTCGTTATTCTACTAGCGCGTGATACATAAGTTTCAAGTGGATTTCAACCAAAATACCTTCGATATATTTAAATTTAAATAAAATCGATCTCAGGGTTTGTACCGTACGCTGGATGTGAATATTCCATCTTATATATTTGTCGATATATAACCCGAGATATTTTACTTTATCGGCTCTTTTAATATCTTCTTATTTCTTGTCATTCTGGATGACAAGTGATTCAATCTGGAAGATTATTGGCGTAACATGTAAAAGGTCGAAACTTTGTTTCTGAAAAATTAATGTGACTGAACGAGATTATAATCACTTCCATATCTTGAACGACTTTTCCTTTCAATTGTTTCCATGTTTCTCCTTCATATAAGACGACCGTATCGTTCACAAAACTAATGATGTTGCCAGAGCTGTTCGAAGTGAAAATTTCGTTGATATAAATTATAAATAAGATGGGTCCCAGAACTGTGCCCTGTGGAATACCATATTCAATGGTTTCTTTTTCACCTAGTTTGACATTTATTTCGACGCGTTGTTTTCTAATTTTTAGGTAGCTCTTCATCAAAGCATGTGCTGTGCCTCTCAATCCCGCGTCATGGAGTGTGTCTAGCTAAATTTGAAATTAATGTTATTGGGCGATAGCTCAGAACTTTGGATTTATCTTCATATATGGGGGTTTGATGACTTCCACTTTGAAGGCATTAGGATATTTACCTGTTTAAATGATTACATCGATGAGCCAACTGAGAGGATCTGTTATTATCCCACAGATATTTTGTAAGGTTTCCACTGTGCCAGGACATTTCTTTTTTTTCAGGTTTCGGATAATCATACTAATTTCACTTATCTATTTTGTTACCGATATGTTCTTTCACTACCTTCAACATCAAATAGATTCGATATGGTGTTCTGGTATAATTTGTCCCTTTCATTTATCGTTTCAGTGATCCAGGTATTTTTTTTGTATGTCTTTATGATGATATCTCAAACTAGTTTGATATATTTTGATATTAGTTATTATTACATTATATCAGGCACTTACGGTATAGAATGAAAGAAAATAGATGGAAACAAGAATATTTTTTCAATGAATATGAATCACACCCTTTTGCTGAAATTCGAGTATGAGGGCGAAATTGCATTATTGTGGCAAAATTTGTTTTCTTTATTGACTTTGGATATTATGGACTGAGTCTTAATTTTATTGATACTATAGACTTCACTGACAATATTGGTTTCGAGTTTTCTTGGTATTCCCATAACATTTATATCGATTTATATTCATAACTTGAACACTTGTTTTCATTTATTTATTCACTCTTGTTTTGAAACTCCGCTTACATTTGTCAATTTTTTGGAGCTATGATATCCACTTTCATACTGATTGAAAATATTCAGCTTCAAAAAAAGTAGATGCTGTAGTCAGAGTGCTCTCTAGAACATAAATATCGCATTGCCTGCAGGTAGTTCCCTTGTCCGAATAAAAACAAAATTCTGATAGTTGGTGACAGGTAACACTTGCAAATGTATGCGCTGATTCAGTGAGGATCATTGCATACATATCTGTCAGGAAGGAGTTGTCTTCTGACAAAATGAGTATACGGTGTAGGTATATATGGAAGAAAAAGAGATTGAACATTTTTCGTTATTGAACGAGCTCCCATGAGAACTCTGAGCGTTATGCTCAGTTTCCTAAACATACTCCAGTGTTCATCATAGGGACTCCTATCGAATGCTGATATTATTTTTCTATTCATATATATATATATATATATATATATATATATACATATATATATATATATATATATATATATATATAATGCTCTCAATTTCACAAACCGTACTCACCGAAAAAACGTAAACAGTGGACAGCTGTTTCAAACTTCTTGGTTCTCATCGGCACTGTGCATATAAATTCACAATAAATAAAAATTATGAAACTGAGAGCATTTATATCGGAAAATTATCGCTAACACCAATTAGCTATCTGGGTTCAATCCTCTGTACCTGGTACAAATGTCACAACAACAAACATTGACTCGATTTTAATGTAGGCATATCTATTCGATATTTCCATACAGCCTATTATTTGTAGGTACGAAACAATATTCTTCGAAGTTTATCGAAAACGCGAAATTGAAACAGAATTGTGAATAATATAAGCTCTCTGACATTGTTTATATATATATATATATATATATATATATATATATATATATATATATATATATATATATATATCTTTATATATATATATATATATATATGTGTTCAGATAGGTTTCCGCGGTCAGATATTTGAAAACTAAAAGTTCGGGTTGAACCGCGTCTAGAATTTGTTGAAATTCGACGTTTCGGCTCCGATTTTGGAGCCATTTTCAAGAACTGAAAAAGAAAGAAAATTAATAAATGGTTGAAACGTAATTCTACGCTGAGGTCTCAATCTGCCTACTCCTCAGGTATAATTACGTTCGGTTTTTGTGTGACTTGACGTCGGGGTCTCAATCTGCCTACTCCCCATGTCTCGTCACTGGTTCTCTCTAAGGTCTCAATCTGCCTACTCCTTCGAGAGAACTGTTCTCTCGAAGGAGTAGGCAGATTGAGACCTTAGAGAGAACCAGTGACGAGACATGGGGAGTAGGCAGATTGAGACCCCGACGTCAAGTCACACAAAAACCGAACGTAATTATACCTGAGGAGTAGGCAGATTGAGACCTCAGCGTAGAATTACGTTTCAACCATTTATTAATTTTCTTTCTTTTTCAGTTCTTGAAAATGGCTCCAAAATCGGAGCCGAAACGTCGAATTTCAACAAATTCTAGACGCGGTTCAACCCGAACTTTTAGTTTTCATATATATATATATATATATATATATATATATATATATATATATATATATATATATATATATATATATATATATAACAAAGTAGGAATTCTCGGGTAGCGGTCTGTTGAACAATGAAACTCATTCGATTTAAATCTTCAATATTACGTCAACCTTTATTGACTTCTTCAGGAAGAGCTACAATTAAGAAGGAATATAAGTTGTTGAAGGACTACATAAAAATAACGTGATAACTTACAAAATTCACAGAGTTAGTTCGAACCTATGGAATTTGGGAGGACAATTGTTATTCTCCGCTGCAGACTAATCGCTTAATTTACCTGACTGGAGTGTTACTATGGTTTGAATAAGGATTGTTATTATATATATATATATATATATATATATATATATATATATATATATATAGATATATATATATATATATATATATATAGATATATATATATATATATATATATATATATATATATATATATATATATATATATATATATATATGGTATATATATATATATATATATATATATATATATATATATATATATATATATATATATGTATATATATATATATATATACGCGATTAGTCTGCAGCGGAGAATAACAATTGTCCTCCCAAATTCCATAGGTTAGAACTAACTCTGTGAATTTTGTAAGTTATCACGTTATTTTTATGTAGTCCTTCAACAACTTATATTCCTTTTTAATTGTAGCTCTTCCTGAAGAAGTCAATAAAGGTTGACAAAATATTGAAGATTTAAATCGAATGAGTTTCATTGTTCAACAGACCGCTACCCGAGAATTCCTACTTAGTTATATATATATATATATATATATATATATAAAGATATATATATATATATATATATATATATATATATATATATATATATATATATATAAACAATGTCAGAGAGCTTATATTATTCACAATTCTGTTTCAATTTCGCGTTTTCGATAAACTTCGATGAATATTGTTTCGTACCTACAAATAATAGGCTGTATGGAAATATCGAATAGATATGCCTACATTACAATCGAGTCAATGTTTGTTGTTGTGACATTTGTACCAGGTACAGAGGATTGAACCCAGATAGCTAATTGGTGTTAGCGATAATTTTCCGATATAAATGCTCTCAGTTTCATAATTTTTATTTATTGTGAATTTGTATGCACAGTGAATGAATGAATATTGTTTCGTACCTACAAATAATAGGCTGTATGGAAATATCGAATAGATATGCCTACATTAAAATCGAGTCAATGTTTGTTGTTGTGACATTTGTACCAGGTACAGAGGATTGAACCCAGATAGCTAATTGGTGTTAGCGATAATTTTCCGATATAAATGCTCTCAGTTTCATAATTTTTATTTATTGTGAATTTGTATGCACAGTGCCGATGAGAACCAAGAAGTTTGAAACAGCTGTCCACTGTTTACGTTTTTTCGGTGAGTACGGTTTGTGAAATTGAGAGCATTATATATATATATATATATATATATATATATATATATATATATAAAGTGAATAGAGTATTTTCGTTTCAACTCCGAGAGCTCACGATCCGTGGACAGCGCTGTTTCGTTGTTACCAACTCATCAGCACGGCTTTATGAGGTCTCTCGAAGTTGAAACGAATGCACTCTGAATTAGTACCATAAGGCAAAGAGAGTATAAATGAATAGTAACTTGTGACATCTACAGTCACTAGTTTGAAACTTAATTCGACACGAGCCATGGAATCCAAAGGTAGATGTTTACCTACAACATTGACAGGCAGACAAATGTTTATTTGTTCTGTCCAACCCAAGACTCAATCAAGTTTCTCGTGCGTTATGAGGAACGCAAGCAGAATCTAAAGTGAATAGAGTATTTTCGTTTCAAAAAATACTCTATTCACTTTAGATTCTGCTTGCGTTCCTCATAACGCACGAGAAACTTGATTGAGTCTTGGGTTGGACAGAACAAATAAACATTTGTCTGCCTGTCAATGTTGTAGGTAAACATCTACCTTTGGATTCCATGGCTCGTGTCGAATTAAGTTTCAAACTAGTGACTGTAGATGTCACAAGTTACTATTCATATATATATATATATATATATATATATATATATATATATATATATAACAAGAAGGAACATTTTATTGGACTAAGCCCTCTAGTAAAAATGCAACCGTAGACACGTGTTTCGATCTTAGGGATCTCATCAGTACGGTGAAAGCAAGTGTAAGGATGTGCAACACTTGATTGCAGGTGAAACAACAAATGAACGGAGTCAACAAACAGGAAGCCAACCGCACATTTGTTCCTTCTTGTTATTCACAATTTCCCTCGAGAGCATATCCCTGTTTCATATATATATATATATATATATGAATAGAAAAATAATATCAGCATTCGATAGGAGTCCCTATGATGAACACTGGAGTATGTTTAGGAAACTGAGCATAACGCTCAGAGTTCTCATGGGAGCTCGTTCAATAACGAAAAATGTTCAATCTCTTTTTCTTCCATATATACCTATACCGTATACTCATTTTGTCAGAAGACAACTCCTTCCTGACAGATATGTATGCAATGATCCTCACTAAATCAGCGCATACATTTGCAAGTGTTACCTGTCACCAACTATCAGAATTTTGTTTTTATTCGGACAAGGGAACTACCTGCAGGCAATGCGATATTTATGTTCTAGAGAGCACTCTGACTACAGCATCTACTTTTTTTGAAGCTGAATATTTTCAATCAGTATGAAAGTGGATATCATAGCTCCAAAAAATTGACAAATGTAAGCGGAGTTTCAAAACAAGAGTGAATAAATAAATGAAAACAAGTGTTCAAGTTATGAATATAAATCGATATAAATGTTATGGGAATACCAAGAAAACTCGAAACCAATATTGTCAGTGAAGTCTATAGTATCAATAAAATTAAGACTCAGTCCATAATATCCAAAGTCAATAAAGAAAACAAATTTTGCCACAATAATGCAATTTCGCCCTAATACTCGAATTTCAGCAAAAGGGTGTGATTCATATTCATTGAAAAAATATTCTTGTTTCCATCTATTTTCTTTCATTCTATACCGTAAGTGCCTGATATAATGTAATAATAACTAATATCAAAATATATCAAACTAGTTTGAGATATCATCATAAAGACATACAAAAAAAATACCTGGATCACTGAAACGATAAATGAAAGGGACAAATTATACCAGAACACCATATCGAATCTATTTGATGTTGAAGGTAGTGAAAGAACATATCGGTAACAAAATAGATAAGTGAAATTAGTATGATTATCCGAAACCTGAAAAAAAAGAAATGTCCTGGCACAGTGGAAACCTTACAAAATATCTGTGGGATAATAACAGATCCTCTCAGTTGGCTCATCGATGTAATCATTTAAACAGGTAAATATCCTAATGCCTTCAAAGTGGAAGTCATCAAACCCCCATATATGAAGATAAATCCAAAGTTCTGAGCTATCGCCCAATAACATTAATTTCAAATTTAGCTAGACACACTCCATGACGCGGGATTGAGAGGCACAGCACATGCTTTGATGAAGAGCTACCTAAAAATTAGAAAACAACGCGTCGAAATAAATGTCAAACTAGGTGAAAAAGAAACCATTTAATATGGTATTCCACAGGGCACAGTTCTGGGACCCATCTTATTTATAATTTATATCAACGAAATTTTCACTTCGAACAGCTCTGGCAACATCATTAGTTTTGTGAACGATACGGTCGTCTTATATGAAGGAGAAACATGGAAACAATTGAAAGGAAAAGTCGTTCAAGATATGGAAGTGATTATAATCTCGTTCAGTCACATTAATTTTTCAGAAACAAAGTTTCGACCTTTTACATGTTACGCCAATAATCTTCCAGATTGAATCACTTGTCATCCAGAATGACAAGAAATAAGAAGATATTAAAAGAGCCGATAAAGTAAAATATCTCGGGTTATATATCGACAAATATATAAGATGGAATATTCACATCCAGCGTACGGTACAAACCCTGAGATCGATTTTGTTTAAATTTAAATATATCGAAGGTATTTTGGTTGAAATCCACTTGAAACTTATGTATCACGCGCTAGTAGAATAACGACTAACCTACGGAATCATCGCTTGTACCCATGGCTCCTTCTGTCGTATTATTTTCTATCCATTCACCCAAAATCGTATATATTAACGTTTTCAATATCCCCATGATCTCATATTGAACTCATTGTATAACATTTGCCTCAGTTGAAAAACTTTATAAGCATATTTCCATTGATATTTTATTTTCTGTATTGTATTATTTTGTTTTTGTCGTGTTAAACCAATTTTATGGATTTTTCAGAACAAACTTGCTGAAAGTCCGAATAGCTCTAGTTTGAATGTATGCAAGAAATTCATTTCTTATTTGAGCAGTAAGAGAAAAGTTTACTGAAGATCAAAGAGAACGAATACGTTAATTTTTCACAAAACACAGAGAAAAATATTCCACCAAGAAAACGTGATCAGAAATTGGGTCAAAATTAAATTTTTTATATACCGGGTGGCTACGGAAGTATTGCCTACGGAATATCTCAGTTATTGTATGAAGTAGGTTTGTGAAATTTGGAGCGTCGATATAATGACATAAGAACTAGAATTTGAGCATATTGACATGTCGAAGTTAACTTCCGGTCTGACCGGAAGTAACATCAACTTTCTTATTTTAAATGGAAACCCTTTTTTTTCTTTTCGCTTTATTCAGCATTCAATTCCCTTTCTAAAGACATATCACAAGTTGGTATCTAACCAGAAACTAGATCAGAAAAAAATTATTATTGAAATTCACCGAGTAGGCCGTGGAAGCAAAATGAAAGCCAGAAATTGAAATGTTGGTTATGGAAACCATACGTCACTTGATAACAGTTGCTACTACTGTGATATTTTATTTTCATTCGTCGGCGTTATAAAAAGCCGATAAAAAAAATATTGGAAAAATTGGGAAAAAAACAATACTCTGTAGGTCCATAACTTAAATAGGAACGTACAACTTTTTCTTGCCTGTACTATTCAGCATAACCATTCCTTTCTAATGATATAATAGAAAGTAATTTTTTGAAATGAAATACCAATGACGCCACTGAATTTTTTATGCTTTTGTAGGATAACTCTTTTTCAGCTCAGGGTTCGGGGTTTGGAGACAAATTTCAGGCACAGTGGTGGTCCAGTTGTAAGGAGCGCTTTAATCAGTAATCTACGCAATTCATTTTCACAAACTCGCCTAAAACTAATAAATGCATACATAGCACCAAAATAGAAAAGTGTATCATTCACCCTATGATAATTACCATTATGGGGTACCTACCTAATAAATGCAGTCACAATCATGAACTATTCTCAACTTTCTGAAACATCCAGATTTCAAACCAGAAGCATTCATGTGTCTATCGGCGTTCGGAATAGCAAAATCCTTGCTTTCTCAATTCGAAAATATGCCCGGTCTTTATCCGATACCAACAAAAAACTGTATAAAAAGTATTTCATACAGCGCACGATCCGGAAAAGATTGAACGAGCAGGCAGGGCCTGTGGGTAGGCAACCGAACCGACATGCTGTCGCCACGGTGTTTGCCTAACCAATTGACGGCTCAGACTTTCATTTTGTGATAGAAACGTCGAAAAGAACACTAAGAACCGTAAAAAGTAAAAATAAAATTAATATGAGTAACAAAAATATTGCGCAGTGCAACAGCCTGAAATTTAGTGCATATCTAAATAAAAGCAAACAAACACACGTAGTATAGGGAATGGTTTTGTCACTCTTTCAAATAGGCGTGACTCGAATTTCACGATAAAATAATTTTTTATCAGAAATATAGCATAAGTAAAATTCTTAAAATATCTAAATATTTCGAATAGTCGTCATATACAGCACGATCTGTTTGAAAACATCGTTCGTTAGCAGCAGTTATTCAACATGATGTCAAATTTTTTTTCTTCTAAACATAAATCCATAGTATTGGGGAGATAGTTATGTTCATCAGAACACTGCAGTTTACGTCTTCATATTGAATAGTAATTAGTATTCAATAATAATCAATATTGTAAACATAAATGCCTACAACTCAATATATGTATTTTTCAACAAATTTCCGATTCAATCATCCATTCGATCAAAATTCGATCACTGGTTGGGGTAACATTTGTGCAAGCCTGTGCGTATATAATAATATATAATAGTAAAGAGAAATCTTAGGTAGATGAAGGCGATGATAAAATGAGCTTGGAGTACAGTATATGGGCCCAGGGAGAATATCTAAATAACCGGAATTTTCTGAAAAAAATTTTGTTCAGTACGAGGAAACATTCACAACAGTTAATTCTCAAAATTTCAAGTACTGGACGGAAGACAGAAGACATAACTCACCAAAAATTAATGTTTGATGCGGAATATTACATATCAGAATACCTAATTGGCCCTTTTTTTAAAGCCATTTGAATGTTCAAATTTTTCAACGCTATGGATGAACATCCACTGATAAAAGAGGCTCATCTTCTATTTCAATTTTATGGCTGATTGTTAGTTAGAAATTGGATGAAAGGAAATTATCCTAATCGGTTGATAGGGCGGAATAGTGCATTATTCAAGATTTTCCCCAGATCCCGGACTCATCTATATTTTTTTTATGGGGATTCGTTAAGGAAAAAGTATATTAAACTCGTCCAACAAGCAGAGAGGGACTGCGTGGAAGAATAAGACAGGCTTGCAGAGATATCAACCCAAACAATTCGGTTGAGCAGTCCAAATTATAATGTGTAGGCACTGTCATGTCGATATATTCTTTTGTAGTGATTTATTTATGTTATTAATATTGATATTTATATAATTCCATGTAAAAATGTGCCTTTCTATTCTTTAACAACAAACTGCAGTGTTTTAATAAACATATCTATATCGCACAGAGTTTTTATGTTCTGAAGGAGTATTTCATACCATATCATTTATAACATTGTGATTTAAAATAAAACTGTTTGAATGATTTTTATGGTGATATGAATATTTTACTTATGCTATATTTCTGTTGAAAAAAATTACTTCATCGTGAAATTTTAGTCACACCCATTTTAAAGCATCACAAATCCAACGGAATTGTCAAATTTCATAAAAAAATCGCTGAAACGTTTTTTGGATTTTGATTTGATTGAAACCGGGGTTTTACTCAAAATGCTTAAATTTTTCTTAATATTTCAATAACTTTGGAATTAGAGGCATCTCACCACAGCGAATATGCCTGAAAGACATGCGCAATTAACTGAATCCATGGAAATCATACATTTAATATACTGCCACGCTAATCAAAAGGGCGTATATGCAGTTTTCATGTTCTCGAAAAAATCATGTTTTTCTATTGGGTTGGGAACAATTTTTCCAGATATGTCATTTTTCATAAGCTTATAATATCGGCTTATTTTCAATTTTGACATTCAATCCTTGTAGGATAGATGTAAAACGATGAAGACAAACAAAAACTGTCCTAAATTCAGTGTTCACAAATTTGTCATAGTCTATCTTGTCGCTTAGCACGGCAGTATAGTGAAAAAATGCTCAGTCACGTTGATTTTTATTTCTTGAAGGACATTTCTTTGATATCATCGTTCTCAAGGTTGAACTGCTGAATATTATTTCATATAGGGACTGCCTATCATAACGAATTCAATTATACCAGATTTGATGGTGATATCTTGTAATACTAGGGAGATATAATCCATTAAAATTTTTCAACATTTCAAAAGGTATGACGAATACAGTGCATATAAACACGATTGCTCCTTTCCTATTTCAGATAGGAAATGTGCGACTTCGGAAATGTATCTAAATCTTATGTAAAGTATGAAAAAGAAAATCATAAAAGCAAGACATGAATGGTACAAAATAAATTAAAAAAAGGACCAGGCAGCAGCTTTATGGGCCCAACTCAATCATAGTGCCCAAAAAAGTTGTATATAAAATGGAAGTGACATACAGGATGATCAGAAAATCTTTATTCTGAAAGCTCCCTGTAGGAAATTTTCATTGCATAAAACTTTTTCAATAACTTTTAAAATAATGGAAATATTATGGTTACCTCTTTCCATCTATTACCCTGTGTATCTCAAAAACAAAACTTTTTGTCACCAGCTAACACTTGTTTCAGACTGTATATCATTTAGGGCAATATGTATATTGATTAAAACTGTGACTTTTTCACTCACCCAGAAAATATCTTCAATTCATCAATTTTCACATATTCAACTATGAGCAATTGAATATTTGTGTTCACATTTTCATTTTAAATGGTCGATTGAGAATATCATTTCATATAAAGCTTCACTCACCCTTTACCTAAAAATATTTTTTATTGAAACTCAGTTTGAAGTTATTGCCTTGTGGATAAGCAGTGTTTGTTGCAAAAAAACATTTGGCACAGAAACACTTTTGTTTAGAAGGCCATATTCTACAATATAGCAAAAATTCGGAAAAATCAACAGGTGACAATTTTTCCATAGGGCATAGTGCTGCTGCCTGTTTTTTTGAAGAAGCGTCAACTCATAGCAGCTGTTCAAACAATCTCTCAAAAAGGAATATAAGTTGTTGAAGGACTACATAAAAATAACGTGATAACTTACAAAATTCACAGAGTTAGTTCTAACCTATGGAATTTGGGAGGACAATTGTTATTCTCCGCTGCAGACTAATCGCTTAATTTACCTGACTGGAGTGTTACTATGGTTTGAATAAGGATTGTTATTATATATATATATATATATATATATATATATATATATATATATATATATATATATATATATATATATATCAAGCTAGGGAACTTGTTGGGTAAGCAGCATGCAGGAAAGTATACTCTTATAACACTTTATTCCAATATTTCGACAAGTTTTATTGTCATCATCAGGGAAAGCTACAAATCATGATCAAAATATAGTGAAAACAATTGAACAACATGGATTCTAAACCACTTACCTGTTGTTGAGATTGATTGCAATGGATGAAGTAAAAAGACGTGTACAGTTATTGAACATATTCAGAAACAGATTGTGAGATATACATGAAGATAATCGTCACACATTTAAACATTATTTTGTTATGGATAAAAACTAATTATATTTGAAATTATGTAAAATGGATACCATACCGGTGTCCGTAACGGCCGGCGTGAAGAAGAGAAACAATTATATTATTTTAAAATTAAGTTGACATGTGAAGTTAGTTCGGGTACGTTCCTGCATGGAACTGTACTAGAATGTAAATTTAGACAGATTGAACCTACTCAGAACTGGAAAAGTGTAACACAAGCTTGGAACAATAGATTAGACATTGTTTCATGATTATGACACATGACAGTAAATTTATCAGTTTATGATTCAAATAAATTTGGAGAAAAGAATTTTGAAAAGTTATTGTTATATACCTGTTTACGGTGGTCAGCCGTTGTTTTAAAAATTGTATTTATTAAAAAGGATTTTATTCAATTATAATATGGATTGAGAGTTAAGCTCTCTGACATTTTATTTCTGTTTATCCAAGTGCATTAAAAATGAATATATTTCGCTTAAATGTTTTATATCCGTTTTTTTATTTAAACATGAGGATGACTGTGATATGAAAACCATCTCCAGTAAGATTCTTTTGAAATTGTTAGATTCTCTGACTAAGATTTTTGCTGCCTCAAATTGTTTTCACTATATTTTGATCATGATTTGTAGCTTTCCCTGATGATGACAATAAAACTTGTCGAAATATTGGAATAAAGTGTTATAAGAGTATACTTTCCTGCATGCTGCTTACCCAACAAGTTCCCTAGCTTGATCTTAACTAGTCAGCAACGACTACCTCTCTCCTTATATATATATGTAGACGTCACAAGTTACTATTCATTTATATATATATATATATATATATATATATATATATTAAACAATCCTTAGTATTTGTGCTCGAATTGGCACATTGAAAGTTAAAACCTCGTTAATTCTTGGCTCGCACAAGTTTAGACTTCTGAGGTCTGTCGTTCGTAGGGGGACGACAGCTGATTAACGAAAAAAACAACAATTTCATCAACAATTGGTAATTTATCTGCTGGCATATGATGAAATCGTTGTAATTGTATTTTAGTCACGTATGGAAGTTGATTGTGGTTGGGACTGTTATGAAATTCAAAAAGTCCTAGTACTATGAATAAACTCAAACGTGAAGTTTAAGAAAGTATAGCATGATAAAAATCCATAAAGAAGAATGCAAGTACATACTCAATATTAAAATAATTTTTTTTTATTCAAATTGCAAAACTTCAATACCCTTCTAATCGAAAGGAAACTATCATTAGAATCACCCATTTTCAAAGGTTTCACTACAAATAATCCAATTGGTAGCAGTGTGTGTTTGACAGAGAATGAATCATTTGCTGTTGGAATATCAGTCAAATAGTAAAGGCACAGCTTGCTCACTATTTTTCATAATCAGTAACTCGAATGTATCTGTAGTTTCAAAAACACTGAATTTGAAATTTAAAAATTATTTTTGTAATCATTGAAGCCAGCAGATAAAGTTTTGTATGTAATTCGGATCATCAATACTCATTAAGGTGCATACCTTATAATTATAATATTTACGGCTTCTACCATAACGAAGGTCATAATTACATTACACAAGTAACTATTATATCACAGATGTGAATATTTCAGGACCTTTCTGCAGTTACAGAAAAAAAATGATAATTCAATAGGAATTCCAAAAGATTCATCGTGAACAGAATAATATCAGCGTTATACTTTCATTACGGTATCCAGTTATGAAAAAATTGTCACCTTGCACATTCAAAATGTTATACACAGCAATTCATAGAAATAGTTTTTGTCATATATCATGAAAAAAATCGAATCTGTCAGTTACAGTGATACTATGCCAAATTCTTCTTTAATATCTATAATGAAAATACAACTTGAATAATTTTCACAAAACCACTACAATTGTTTTGTTGTACAACAGATTCTTCAAGTGAAGAAGATAAACAAAATTACTTGTATGCCATGTTCACTTGAATAGAGATTACCTACTTTATTGCTTAGTTCACCGATATGAGTGATTGTTTTGAATATTTAGAGGTCTTTTACATTAGAGGATTTTAAATTTCTTGAATATCTTTCTTATATCGCTTCTTAGCCAGAGGTTATCTATCGAAGACGATTTATAATCAATGCCCTTTCTCCATTCAACAAGCGCCTCCTTTGTATACCAACCTCTAAATATATTTTGACAATAGTAAACAAATTGCAGACTCCATACTCAACATCATATGTTCACTCACCGCACACGGTACAGGGTCATTTGACTTTTGGGCCCGTGTCCCCCTTGAATTTCTTTTTTGTTGCTTCATGAGATGAGGTCTTTATTGATACCCCCTGGAGGACTCCGAAGCAAGCCTTTACAACATTTCTATGGCCAGTGTTTTGTTTGAAGTCAAAAGTTTGTAGTCCCCTAAGCTGATAAAATGGACCTCCTGTGCAGTGGTTGGTTTCTGTTCTCATATTTGTGAAGTATGTGAGCGACAGGGTAAGTTGTTATGAAATTGTTCGTGAACAAGTTTGAAGAAATTTTTTTAATGGATATATACTTAAGAATTATTACTACTTTTCAAGCAGATGAGCTCAAGAAAGGTTTGTCATTACGGGAAAATGATTGTTCCAGAGTAATATTTATTGAAGAATGGAGAGTAACTACATTCACTGTTGAAAGGAATGCATAGCACTTCACCAATTCATCGAGTGAAATATAAATGATCTTGCTTCCCTCATAATTAATCGATAAAGGTTGAATGAGTTTTGCATTCTTTAGAATGGGAGAATCTTATGAAAAAGTGACAATTTCAGAATGGGCTAGGAGAAAGAGAGATGAAATGCAACTTGGTGTAATGCATTCAGCTATAACATTCATTACAAGTAGATATTTGGTATACCGGGTGGCTACGGAAGAATTGCCTACGGAATATCTCAGTTATTGTATGAAGTAGGTTTGTGAAATTTGGAGCGTCGATATACTGACATAAGAGCTAGAATTTGAGCATATTGACATGTCGAAGTTAACTTCCGGTCTGACCGGAAGTAACATCAATTAAAGTATCTCTCTCCGGTTAGTTGGCCTTGAAAAAGAATGGGGCCAACAATATGAGTTCCAACTATTCCTGCCCAAACATTCACACCATATCTCTCCTGGAAGCCACCTTGTCGAAACCGGTGCTCGTTTTCTATCGCCCAGTACCTGAAACAAAAGACCGTTCACACTTTTAGCACTTTACACTTCGACTATCGACAATAATCCAAATAAAGTACAGTACCTACCTTGTATTATTCCTGTTAAATAATCCATTGTTGGTAAATCTTGACTCGTCCGTAAACAAGATATAATAGTTAAATAGGTGATTCTCAGCATTTTGTCGAAGAAACCAATTACAATATTCCAGGCGCCTTTCACCGTCATTTTCATACAAATGTTGATGCAACTGATACTTGAAGGATTTAAATCGATGTTTTTTCAAAATTTTCTTAGCAGAGTCCTTACTTATAGCTAATTCGGCGCCAATCTGCCTTGAGGAAATTGTGCTATCATATTGTACTAAAGCTAATACATTAATTTCAGTTTCCTCATTAATAACAAATGCTTCTTGGTCTTCGTGAACATCAGGCTCAGTTCTTAATTTTTCTTCAAGCCACTGGAAATACCTTCTTGACGGTTGCTGCCTCCCTGGATATCGCTCTAAATACAATCGTTCAGCGGCATAAGAATTTTTTAAACATTCACCATAAATGAGAAGCATGTCAATTTGTTCGGTTCGTGAATAACGGGGCATTTTTTGAATATTCCACTAACTGATTTCGATTTCCAAACCCTTTTAAAATGGCAGAATCAAAAACACTAATTCGAACGTCAAAATAATATGGATAGCAGCGTTCGTGAGAGCTCTCGTTTCTTTTTTCATTCCAAAATACATCTTAATCAGCCTACTTGTTAATATTTTGGTTCGAATGATTATTGCAATGGAATGATTATTCTGAATAGCACAAACATCGTCCATAGGTAGATATTAGAATATCTATGGACGATGGCACAGACCAAGTACGTTTATGTTCCTATTTAACCTAGAACATACAGGATATAATTTATCATTCCACATTATTTTTAATGTTATTTTTGCGTATGGCGATAATCTGTTTTGTTATTTGAAGAATAATAATTGGATTTTTTGGTATTTCATTTCAAAAAATTACTTTCTATTATATCATTAGAAAGAAATGGTTATGCTGAATAGTACAGGCCAGAAAAAGTTGTATGTTCCTATTTGAGTTATGGACCTACAGAGTATTGTTTTTTTCCAAATTTTTCCAATATTTTTTTTGGCGGCTTTTATAACGCCGACGAATGAAAATAAAATATCACAGTAGTAGCAACTGTTATCAAGTGACGTATGGTTTCCACAGCCAAATTTTCAATTTCTGGCTTTCATTTTGCTTCCACGGCCTACTCGGTGAATTACAATAATAACTTTTTTCTGATCTAGTTTCTGGTTAGATACCAACTTGTGATATGTCATTAGAAAGGGAATTGAATGCTGAATAAAGCGAAAAGAAAAAAAAAATAAGGTTTCTATTTAAAATAAGAAAGTTGATGTTACTTCCGGTCAGACCGGAAGTTAACTTCGACATGTCAATATGCTCAAATTCTAGCTCTTATGTCATTATATCGACGCTCCAAATTTCACAAACCTACTTCATACAATAACTGAGATATTCCGTAGGCAATACTTCCGTAGCCACCAGGTATATTTAGACTTGTTGCAAGGTGAACATTACGGTTATGCTTTCACCAACAAGAATGAAATCTTCAATAAGTCTTGAAAATTTTGTTCAGAGGCAAAGAAAAACGCAACTTCAAGAAACCCTCATTCATCGAAACGACTTCGTGATCCATCATCTGGTCTTCAAATCGATAAGGAAATTAGTATTTTTGTCTTCTTCTTGGATCTGTAAATATATATGAAAGTTCCTTCTCAGAGAGGACCAGATGCAGATATCAAAGCTAAAAGTACTCTTCCGGTTCCAAGTGGCGCAGGTCGGAATAATTTTTCCAAATTATCACAAGTTCAATTTGTAGAAATGGAAAAACAGACTTATGATGATATGATAATTAAAAAAATTCTGTGTGAGCGGAACTTCTAACAAAAAATTGAATTTTGTAATCTCAAGTTATCAGAGACTGCAAAAGATCTCGAGAACTAAGTACAAAGAAAACGATATCACGGAATGATTTCCAATGTCAAGGTAATAAGGTTTGTATATTTTACCATTTACAGGGCTGAAACTTCATACAGTGAAAATGTCTGAAGAATAATTCCCAATGTAACAATACTATATTTTTCTTGATGATAAAATGAAAGTAGAGGTATAAAGCAAAATTGAATAAGATAATATTATGAATAATGATATGACAGTTCAACACTCAGTGAGACCATTGCGATGCAAAACTCCAAATTGCTATTGAACATGCCCAAACCATCTAGAAATTCAACTCAATACACTCAAATCACTAACTTCTCCAAAGTGGCTTGAAGCTCAAAAGTTTGGGAATCATCTTTCTCCCTTTTTTGTGGATAGAATAGAATTTTTTGAACTCATCTTGATGTTGGAGAATTTTATATAATGCATGTTCTAAATTAGGTGGTCGGTGGATCAGCGGTCTGATGAACAGGCCGTTCGAAACTCCAGCATAGCGATAGTCGGTTCGAATCCGATGTAGGTACGAGAATTTTTCTCAACTACTTTATATCGGATTCGATAGGCGGCCGCATGCCTTGTTGAAAAGCAAGTGTATTGTGAGTTGTCTAGATGCCAATCTCGTCTAGTGCTAGCTTGGAGTGCACACCGACCACCCGAGGTGGTGCTGTAGGTTTTCCGGGTTTTCCTGCAGCTGAAAAGTGAATACATCACCTAAAACATCAGTAAGTCGCCCCGGAGCGCCACGGCAAATAATAATAAAAGCCGTCCTCTACCCGCACAGGCTATGCCTTTGGGTACACTCAACGAGTGTTTATGAGGTAGTATTATTATTATAATTATTATTATTATTAATTGATAAAATATGGTTTTCTCTCGAATTTTGGCGAATATAGTGTCAATGCCATATAAATGCTGTTTCTCTATTCTCTGTACTATTCAAGTTCCTTCCTTCAATACATTTTGATTCTTTCACTAACCATAATGGAGTTCAATAAGCACTGTTATTTCCCGGATATTCCCTAATCTGAGTCCAGTAGTAACTTGAACTTGAATGACTTGTAGAAGTGGATATTGCATTTTTGTCTGAATGGTTGTAATTTTCAGTGTCAATATTATAATTAAGCAAATGTCTTTCACAATGTATCCTAAGTACAGAATTTCAAACTTGTCAGTTTGATTTTCAAAATTTTTGTTGGTTTTGGCCCATCCAGAATAATATTCACCACAGACGGACATGAGGATGATCAAGAGTAAAATCGAAAAAATTCAGATTTGCTTTGAATGTTTTCAGAAAATCCATATCCAAGATAACATCATGAGTGACAGGAAGAATGATAAATAATTTGAAATATTTTGGAACACCCTGTACCAAATCTTATAATACTTCGTGGTTGACCATCTGGGCGATATGATCGAATTAAGGATTTGCTTATCAAAAAATGTAAAATGAGCACATGATATAATATTGGATTGTTTTCTGAATAATAAAGTCTGAATTGAAATATTTATTAACTAAAACTAAAAAACTGAGAAGACGAACTTCTACTTCCTGAATTTTGGAAAAGTGCGGAAAAGTTGTTAAGGGATACATTGTGGAGTATGGAAAGTGCCAAATCTATCGGAACTACTCATTCCCCACCCTCATGCAGATACAAGCCGATAAGCCTGATATAGTCCTTCTTGAACATCAAAGTAGGGCAATTTTCGTCATTGAGTTTTCAGCTCTTGGCGAAACGAACATCGTCTGAAGAGAGAAGGAAAAATAGACCAAATATCGAGACTTACTCTTTGAACTTCGCAGGCTTTACCCAAACCATTCTGTGAAGATGGTGATTCTGAAAATGGAAGTCCTTGGTGAAATGATGGGCATACTGCTCTCGAACTTAAAATTCATACCAGCTTGCCGAAATATAGCAGAAATCTTAGCCGCACTAATGCAGGAGGCCGTAATTCTTGGTTAACTCCGCCTTCTCAGGGCACATGATTTTTGGACCCAATAGTCACTTATACCACAACGTGGGGAGAGGTTATTGGGATAAATGATCCAGCGCGCCCTCCAGAAGTGTCGGGGCTCTGGAGAGCATGACTTGGATAGTCTCAACGGATTGAATAATATTTGTTCAAGGAAATAATACATGAATGTATATGTATATGTATATGTATATGTATATGTATATGTATATGTATATGTATATGTATATGTATATGTATATGTATATGTATATGTATATGTATATGTATATGTATATGTCTACGAACACGAACTTGTTGTGCGTCAGGCATCTTCCACTTCCGCACTTTATAAACATCGAGAAGACACAGGTCACAATATAGACTTCAAAAACACAAAAACAATTTCCACCGAGAAAACTCTGCAAACCAGGATCATCCGAGAAGCCCTTGAGATAGAGAAGCGCCCCAATTGCCTCAACAATCGCGACGACGGACGTAGACTTCCCAATACCTCTCATTGCACGCATCAACTCATTTCCCACCAACCCATTTCCCGCACACAGCTCACCTAGCGCCAACCAAGTTCCCGCACACAGCTCATCTAGCGCCAATTCAGTTCCCGCCCATAGTTCACCTCGCGCCAATACATTGCACACGGCCATTACAGTCACGTCCACTATAAATACAGTTCATCAACCCACAATTCCTCAGTTTTCTCGAAGGAGTAGGCAGATTGAGACCTTAGAGAGAACCAGTGACGAGACATGGGGAGTAGGCAGATTGAGACTCCGACGTCAAGTCACAGAAACCTAACGTAATTATACCTGAGGAGTAGGCAGATTGAGACCTCAGCGTAGAATTACGTTTCAACCTTTTAATAATTTTTTTCCTTTTTCAGTTCTTGAAAATGGCTCCAAAATCGAAACGTCGAATTTCAACAAATTCTATACGCGGTTCAACCTGAACTTTTAGTTTTCAATATCACTTTGTATATATATATATAGATATATATATATATATATATATATATATATATATATATATATATATATATATATATACATATCATAGTAACTCATAGTAGTTTCGGAAATAATGAATACTCTGTTCAGTTATTTCCTTATTGCTTGCCCTGTACGGTTTGGCAGTTGATGAAATTCCAACACTCTGTATTGTATCAGTTTATGATGACATTCTATCGATTTCGTTGTCGAACTCGTAGTAGTTTCGAAAATAATGAATATTCTGTTCAGTTACTTCCGTATTGCTCGCCCTGTACGGTTTGTCAGTGGATTTAATTCAACCACCCTGTATAATATCAGTTTTTGATGAAATTCTATCAATAATGTTGTTTAACTTGTACTAGTTTCGGAAATAATGAATAATCTGTTCAGATATTGCCTTATTGCACGTCCCATACGCTTTGGCAGTGGATTTTCACCACACTGTCTAATATCAGTTTATAATGAGTTTCTACAAATATTTCTATAGAACTCGTAGCAAATCCGGAAGTGATGAATATTCTGTTTAGTTACTCACCTATTGCTCGCCTTGTACACTTTTCTTCTTGGATTATATTGAGTTATTTCTTTATTGCTCGCTCTGTACGCTATAGGGTAACATATCTTTTTCACATGGACTTTGTCAACACACTCGTCACTCAATTGCTGGACTCAATCATTTGACTTTTTCTAAAATTTTATCAAATTCTTAAATAAAATATCAAATTTCAAAGTGTTCTATACAAATATTTTTGTTAGGATTCTTGAGAAATTTGGCAACGCCGCCCATAAATTGTGCTCTATCCCAACTTCGATAGCCTCCACGTCAGAAACCGTAGCTCTGAAAATGTGTATATCTTTACACTAATCATGGAAGTTACAAACAAAATTGAAGATTTTGTAGTGTAGCGTTGTTTTTTTATTTCAAGTCTTCCTGTTTTCTCTTGATCCATTTGAAATGTTTTAAAATACTATTCTTACATTCTATAGAGGAATTGTAAATTATCAAATAACAACAATAATTATGATCAGAATGACACAAATATAAAAGGCGATTTACGAGGTTTTGTTACTTTCCAGGGCTTGGAGTCGGTGGAATTGGGTTTTCTCGGCTAGCTTCTGGAGCCTCGTCAGCTCGTCCATTGACGATATTGGCGTCGGCAATCAGCTTCCAAATTCCATCAGAGGACATTGCACGGCTCTTATGAAAAAGAGTTCCAGTCGAATTGGCAGAAATGCTTTGTATAATATAGTTTCATGGGCACAACGAGATCTTATGGACAGTTTTCGAGATACAAGGTGTTGAACATGTGGAGGCAGGTTTGTTACTTACTCATAAAATTAATAATGTGGTGATTATTTTGTTACGAAAACCTAAAGATATCAATTAAAATCTTGAGTTTCTCGACACGAGTTGAGATGAAGGCCTTCGTATACAGGGTGATTCCTTTCCGTCTAGACGATGCTAAGACTTTTACGCAATTCTTTGAATAAACTCAATCAAAAACTAAAACCCGTAGACTTGCAAATTGAACAAATATCAATTGACTTCATTATTGGGTGATCTTAAGTTACTTATCATACAAGGTCACTCAGGAATGTCTTTTTTAGTTTCATTTATAATTATTTTTTTGGGAAACTAAATAAAATGTGATCAATAGTATCTTTGATTCGGTCGTATACCATACCTAGTAACAATGTGCAAATCATATTTTCAATTTTTTCAAGGTATTGGACTGAAGCTAGATACCTGCGATATATTAATTCGTTATAATATAAAGAGTGATTCATTGAAACTGAAGACCGTCTTTATTATCAGCTATAATGAAAGTTATCAAAAAGTTCAATCAAGCGAAGTGGCCGTGGTGTTAGAGCGTTAGCTTCCCACCGAGGCGGCCCGGGTTCGATCCCCACCGCCTGCGACTGAGCTGATTCGGAATTCTTTTTTACGTGAAATTATTTATTATACTATACACAATGCTGATATGAAATTTTGGCATCAAACTCTCGAAGTTTAAAATTAAAATAATGAAAGATACTAAGATTCAAACTGTTGAATCAGCTGAAATGCTTGTGATTGAAACACAATAGTAAATACTGTTCAAGATGAGGCAAATGCCAAAATGACTAATAATTCATGACTCACATGGTATGTACCAGTAATGATCTTCATGATCTGTCGAATATGGAGCCCATGTTTATTCCCGAGAGGGTCAAAGCATGTGTACACCATTTGCATGGCAAGAATATTTTTTAGATCCTTGTATCAGGAAATACTTATTGGATTGCTTTACATACACCGATCATAAGATGGAAATATAGCAGGAAATCTGACAAGAGTAGTTTAAGGAAAAATCAATTCTCAATGCAATGGTTATGCACAATGCTAAATAATGGAGATGATGATCTAGATCATTAAAGCTCCACTTATGAATGTGGTGTTCAAAGTTTCGTTACCTTTCACATAACGCTATTATCATATGTTGTTCCCCATGAGTGACAACTTGTTGTTATGCCCATGGAAACATTTGATCAGGACATCATAAAATATATTATACCAAATTTTCAACAAATTCGACTAGGACTTTTCCTCTTTAAGAACCGTGCAGGGTCCTTTGAAGAAAAAAAAATTTGACTATTTGAATGTTTTCATCAGTTCCCGTTGAAACAATCCCCTGAAAAATTCCAAATATTTTCGATACTGCTCCTAGGACAAGTCACATCTGGTGATTTGAAAGAGTCAAATCCATCCATCCATCCTTCCATCCTTCCATCCGTCCATCCGTCCATCCATCCATCCATCCATCCGTCCATCCGTCCATACGTCCATCCGTCCATCCGTCCATCCGTCCATCCGCCCATCCGTCCATCCGTCTTTCCGTTCTTCCATCCTTCCTTCCATTCTCCCATCTATCCAACCATCCTTCTGTCCGTCCATCCGATCATTCGTCCATACGTCCATATGTCCATCAGTCCATCCGTCCATCCGTCCATCCGTCCATCCGTCCATCCGTCCATCCGTCCATCCGTCCATCCGTCCATCCGTCCATCCGTCCATCCGTCCATCCGTCCATCCGTCCATCCGTCCATCCGTCCATCCGTCCATCCGTCCATCCGTCCATCCGTCCATTCGCCCATCCGTCTACTCGTCTTTCCGTCCTTCCATCCTTCCTTCCATCCTCCCATCTATCCAACCATCCTTCTGGCCGTTAATCCGTCCATCCGTCCATCTGTCCGTCTGACGTTCTGTCCTTCCGTCTTTCCGTCCTTCCATCCTTCCTTCCATCCTCCCATTTATCCAACCATCTTTATGGCCGTTCATCCGTCCATCCGTCCATCCGTCCATCCGTCCATCAATCTATCCGTCCATTTGTACATCCGTTCATCCGTCCATTCGTCCATCCATCCGTCCATCCGTCCCTCTGTCCGTCTGACGTTCTGTCCTTCCGTCTTTCCATCCTTCCGTCCTTCCTTCCATCCTCCCATTTATCCAACCATCTTTATGGCCGTTCATCCGTCCATCCGTCCATCAGTTTATGCATCCATCCGTCCATTCGTCCATCCGTCCATCCGTCCATTCGTCCATCCGTCCATCCGTCTATCCGACCATCCATCCATCTCGTCCATCCGTCCATCCGTCCATCCGTCTATCCGTTCATGCGTCCATTCGTCCATCTGTCCATCCGCCCCTTTGTCCGTCTGTCCTTCCGTCTTCCCGTCCTTCCATCCTTCCATCCATCCTCCCATCTATCCAACCATCCGTCCATCCGTCCATCCGTCCATCCATCCATCCGTCAATCCGTCCATTCGTCCATCAGTCCATCCGTCCATCCGTCCATTTGTCCATACGTCCATCCGTCCATTTGCCCCTTTGTCCGTCTGTCCTTCCGTCCTTCCTTCCATCCTCCCATCTATCCAACCATCCTCTTGTCCGTTCATCCGTCCATCCATCCATCCGTCCATCCGTCCATCCGTCCATCCGTCCATCCGTCCATCCGTCCATCCGTCCATCCGTCCATCCGTCCATCCGTCCATCCGTCCATCCGTCCATCCGTCCATCCGTCCATCCGTCCGTCCGTCCGTCCGTCCGTCCGTCCGTCCATCTGTCCATCCGTCCATCCGTCCATCCGTCCATCCGTCCATCCGTCCATCCGTCCATCCGTCCATCCGTCCATCCGTCCATCCGTCCATCCGTCCATCCGTCCATCCGTCCTTCCGTCCATCCATCCATCCGTCCATCCGTCCATCTGTCCATCCGTCCATCCGTCCATCCGTCCGTCCATCCATCCATCCGTCCACCAGTCCATCCGTCCATCCGTCCATCCGTCCATCCGTCCATCCGTCCATCCGTCCATCCGTCCATCCGTCCGTCCGTCCATCCGTCCATCCGTCCATCCGTCCCTCTGTCCGTCCATCCGTCCCTCTGTCCATCCATACGTCCATCCGTCCATCTGTCCGTCTGTCCGTCTGTCCGTCTGTCCGTCTGTCCATCTGTCCGTCTGTCCGTCTGTCCGTCTGTCCGTCCGTCCTTCCGTCCTTTCAACCTTCCGTCCTTTCATCCTTCCTTCCATCCTCCCATCTATCCAACCATTCTTCTGGCCGTCCATCCGTCAATCCGTCCATTCGTCCATCCGTCCCACTGTCCGTCTGACCTTCTGTCCTTCCGTCTTTCCGTCCTCCCATCCTTCCTTCCATCCTCCCATTTATCCAACCATCTCTATAGCCGTTCATCCGTCCATCCGTCTATCCGTCCATTTGTACATCTGTCCATCCGTCCATTCGTCCATCCGTCCATCCGTCCATCCGTCCATCCGTCCATCAGTCCATCCGTCCATCCGTCCATCCGTCCATCCGTCCATCCGTCCATCCGTCTATCCGACCATCCGTCCATCCTTCCATCCTTCCATCCGTCCATCCGTCCATCCGTTCATTCGTCCATCTGTCCATCCGCCCCTTTGTCCGTCTGTCCTTCCGTCCTACCGTCTTCCCGTCCTTCCATCCTTCCTTCCATCCTCCCATCTATCCAACCATCCTTCTGGTTGTTCATCCGTCCATCCGTCCATACGTCCATTTGTCCATCCGTACATTTGCCCCTTTGTCCACCTGTCCATCCGTCCATCGGTCTTTAAGTCCTTCCTTCAATCCTCCCATCTATCCAACCATCCTTCTGTCCGTCCATCCGATCATTCGTCCATTGGTCCATCCGTACATCCGTACATCCGTTTATCCGTCCATCCGTCCATCCGTCCATCTGTCCATATGTCCATATGTCCATCTGTCCATCCGTCCATCTGTCCATCCGTCCATCCGTCTATCCGTTCATGCGTCCATTCGTCCATCCGCCCCTTTGTCCGTCTGTCCTTCCGTCCTTCCTTCCATCCTCCCATCTATCCAACCATCCCTCTGGCCGTTCATCCGTCCATCCGTCCATCCGTCCATCCGTCCATCCGTCTATCCGTCCATCGGTCCATCCGTTCATCCGTCCATCGGTCCATCCGTCCATTTGCCCCTTTGTCTGTCTGTCCTTCTGTCCTTCCTTCCATCCTGCCATCTATCCAACTATTCTCTTGGCCGTCCATCCGTCCATCCGTCTATCCGTCCATCCATCTATCCGTACATCCACCCATCTGTCTATCCGTCCATCTGTCCATCCGTCCATCGGTCTATCCGTCCATCCGTACATCCGTCCATCCGTACATCCGTTTATCCGTCCATCCGTCCATCCGTCCATCCGTCTATCCGCCCCTCCGTCCATCCGTCCATCCGTTTATGCGTCCATCCGTTCATCCGCCCCTTGGTCCGTCTGTCCTTCCGTCCTTCCGTCTTTCCGTCCTTTCATCCTTCCTTCCCTCCTTCCATCTATCCAACCATCCTTCTGGTTGTTCATCCGTCCATCCGTCCATTTGCCCCTTTGTCTGTCTGTCCTTCTGTCCTTCCTTCCATCCTGCCATCTATCCAACTATTCTCTTGGCCGTCCATCCGTCCATCCGTCCATCCGTCCATCCGTCCATCCGTCCATCCGTCCATCCGTCTATCCGTCCATCCGTCCATCCATCTATCCGTACATCCACCCATCTGTCTATCCGTCCATCTGTCCATCCGTCCATCGGTCTATCCGTCCATCCGTACATCCGTCCATCCGTACATCCGTTTATCCGTCCATCCGTCCATCCGTCTATCCGCCCATCCGTCCATCCGTCCATCCGTTTATGCGTCCATCCGTTCATCCGCCCCTTGGTCCGTCTGTCCTTCCGTCCTTCCGTCCTTCCGTCTTTCCGTCCTTTCATCCTTCCTTCCCTCCTCCCATCTATCCAACCATCCTTCTGGTTGTTCATCCGTCCATCCTTCCATCCGTATATTTCCCCTTTGTCCGTCTGTCCTTCCATCCTTCTTTCCATCCTCCCTCCTAACCAACCATCTTTCTGCCGTTCATCCGTCCATCCGTCCCTCCGTCCATCCGTCCATCCGTCCATCCGTCCATCCGTCTATCCGTCCATCCGTCCATCCATCTATCCGTACATCCACCCATCTGTCTATCCGTCCATCTGTCCATCCGTCCATCGGTCTATCCGTCCATCCGTACATCCGTCCATCCGTACATCCGTCCATCCGTCCATCCGTCTATCCGCCCATCCGTCCATCCGTTTATGCGTCCATCCGTTCATCCGCCCCTTGGTCCGTCTGTCCTTCCGTCCTTCCGTCCTTCCGTCTTTCCGTCCTTTCATCCTTCCTTCCCTCCTCCCATCTATCCAACCATCCTTCTGGTTGTTCATCCGTCCATCCTTCCATCCGTATATTTCCCCTTTGTCCGTCTGTCCTTCCATCCTTCTTTCCATCCTCCCTTCTAACCAACCATCTTTCTGCCGTTCATCCGTCCATCCATCCCTCCGTCCATCCGTCCATCCGTCCATCCGTCCATCCGTCCATCCGTCCATCCGTCCATCCGTCCATCCGTCCATCCGTCCATCCGTCCATCCGTCCATCCGTCCATCCGTCCATCCGTCCATCCGTCCATCCGTCCATCCGTCCATCCGTCCATCCGTTCATGCGTCCATCCGTCCATTCGTCCATCCGTCCATCTACCCCTTTGTCCGTCTGTCCTTCCGTCCTTCCGTCTTTTCGTCCTTCTAGCCTTCCTTCCATCCTCCCATCTATCCAACCATCCTTCTGGTTGTTCATCCGTCCATCCCTCCATCCGTCCATCCGTTCATACGTCTGTTCGTCCATCTGTCCATTTGTCCATACGTTCATCCGTCCATACGTCCATTTGTCCTTTGTCCGTCGGTCCTTCCATCCTTCCTTTCATCCTCCCATCTATCCATCCATCCTTCTGGCCGTTCATCCGTCCATCCGTCCATCCGTCCATCCGTCCATCCGTCCATCCGTCCATCCGTCCATCCGTCCATCCGTCCATCCGTCCATCCGTCCATCCGTCCATCCGTCCATCCGTCCATCCGTCCATCCGTCCATCCGTCCATCCGTCCATCCGTCCATCCGTCCATCCGTCCATCCGTCCATCCGTCCATCCGTCCATCCGTCCATCCTTCCATCCGTCCATCCGTCCATACGTCCATCCGTCCATACGTCCATCCGTCCATCTGTCCATCCGTCCCTCTGTCCGTCTGACCGCCTGTCCGTCTGTCCTTCCGTCCTTTCGTCCATTCATCCTTCCTTCCATCCTCCCATCTATTTAACCATCCTTCTGGCCGTCCATCCGTCAATCCGTCCATCCGTCCCTCTGTATGTCTGACCTTCCGTCCTTCCGTCTTTCCATCCTTCCTTCCATCCTCCCATTCAACCAACCATCCTTCTGGCCGTCCATCCGTCCATCCGTCCGTCCTTCCGTCTTTCCCTCCTTTCATCCTTCCTTCCATCCTCCCATCTATCCAAGCATCCTTCTGAACGTCTATCCGTCCATCCGTCCTTCCGTCCATCCGTCCATCTGCCCAACCGTCCATCAGTCCATCCGTCCATCTGTCCATCCATCCATCCGTTTATCCGCCCATCCGTCCATCCGTCCATCCGTCCATCCGTCCATCCGTCCATCCGTCCATCCGTCCATCCGTCCATCCGTCCATCCGTACATCAGTTTATCCGTCCATTCGTCCATCCGTCCATCCATCCATCCGTCCATCCGTTCATGCGTCCATCCGTCCATCCGTTCATCCACCCCTTTGTTCGTCTGTCCTTCCGTCCTCCCGTCTTTCCGTCCTTCCATCCTTCCTTCCATCCTTCCATCTATCCAACCATCCTTCTGGTTGTTCATCCGTCCATCCTTCCATCCGTCTATCCGTTCATGCGTCCATTCGTCCATCCGTCTATTTGTCCATACGTCTATCCGTCCATACGTCGATTTGCCCTTTGTCCGTCTGTCCTTCCATCCTTCCTTCCATCCTCCCTTCTATCCAACCATCCTTCTGACCGTTCATCCATCCATCCGTTCCTCCGTCCATCCGTCCATCCGTCCATCCGTCCATCCGTCCATCCGTCCATCCGTCCATCCGTCCATCTGTCCATCCTTCCATCCGTCCATCCGTCCATCCGTCCATCCGTCCATCCGTCCATCCGTCCATCCGTCCATCCGTCCATCCGTCCATCCGTCCATCGGTCCATTTGTCCATCCGTCAATCCGTTCATTCGTCCATCCGTCCATTCGTCCATCCGTCCATCCGTTCAACCGTCCATTTGTCCATCCGTCCATCCGTCCATATGTCCATCCTTCCATCCGTCCATCCGTCCATCCGTCCATCCGTCCATCCGTCCATCCGTCCATCCGTCCATCCGTCCATCCGTCCATCCGTCCATCCGTCCATCCGTCCATCCGTCCATTCGTCCATCCATTCATCCGTCCATCCGTCCGACCTTCCGTCCGTCCTTCCGTCCGTCCTTCCGTCCGTCCTTCCGCCCGTCCGTGCGTTCGTCCGTACATTCGTCTATTCGTCCATTCGTCCATTCGTCCATTCATTCATTCATTCATTCATTCATTCATTTGATTTGATGAGCTGTTAGACTCCTGATATTGAAGTGCAACTTTACCTAGACTTAAACTCAAATACCATCTCAAATCAGCAATTGAGCTAAAAAATGTAAAAAAATATATATAACAAAGCAACAGAGAGAAACGTGTTATATTGTTCTGGGGTTAATTAAATGTTAATTATATGACTGCTAGATGCACACTGATTTATTTCATTGACAAGGGATTGACATCCCAGTTTGACATTTGTAGTCATAGTAGCCACACGCTAAAACATAAATCCCTACAAGAATCATGACATCCTCCCCTTTGTTTTTGAATTTTCATTTTCCTCCTGACTTTTAACAAACCTCACCTGTAATTTCAACAACTATCAACCTTTCATATGTGTATAAATAAAATACATCACTTACATAAATCTATACATATATGTACATATTTTTTTTTTTATTTTTCTCATTATCGCTCTCATTTACAGAAATGCATTTATTACTACTGTAGACTTATTACCATCAAATAAGTTTTCCCCATCAAGTTTAATTGACAATTTTCTTCATTTAAATAAAGCAATTGAATGTCATCATTTCCTTGTTCCAAACCCATGATAAGACATTTGAAAACATATTATAAGTTTCTATAATTACAACAATCATGGTTAATATAATAACGTCAGTCTGACGGCTCAAATGACATTAATTACATAAAAACAACCTTTTTTGCAATACTGATATATGGCCGATTTATGCACCACTACCTAAGAACTAAACCCATAACTGAGAACTAGGAGTTCATCAATAGGGAAACAACGCAAACGTTTATGGAACTTCAACTAGTACTGAGAATATTTGCATTGTTCCACTCTTCTTGATATTAGGTTTAGTTATAAAAAATAGGTTTCACAGATTTAGGTCGTAGGTAGTGGTGCATAAACCGGCACCTAGTCCATAAATGTATTCGTGAAAGTGTCTGATGGAATATCCCTTCAAAATGCAGACTTTCCAAAATACTTTCACCTTGTCATTCAAACCGTGCTGCCGTACAAAATACCCCTTGAGCAAGCTCTCTTGGTGTTAAAAAGCAACACAGTTTACCTGACAGCATAGTAAAAGTATATTTAAAAAATTTTGCATTGTGTTCAGAAATTATAGTACTGAAAATTTCTTGGCAAACCCCAAATGAACTTGTTCAAATTATTCCAGACTTGACAAATTTCTGGTTCCTTCATGGGAAAACGATGTCTTTTGCTTATCTTATCAGTACATCCACTAACACAACACCTCTTACGTTCCTTGATATTAACATAATCTTCCATGATAAGGCACACACGCACTATTCAAAACACTTTAAAAAACAAACTATATGTGATGTAAAAAACTCAAAATAAAAAAATTCCCAAGTACCCACACATAAAATGATACCGTGCCGCCATCTACGTCAAATATAGTAATCATTAATGCTCCCAGCGCTGCAAGTGTCTGAATTCTGAAGCTCGAATAAAAAACCGCGGGAAGGTAATCTGTGATGCCAACTGATTTATTTCATTGACAAGGGAGTGACATCCCAGTTTGACATTTGTAGTCATTGTAGCCATACGCTAAAACATGAATCCTCATAAGAATCATGACGAAAAGTATTTGATTAGACTTTTGCTTTTAGTAATTTAACTAGAAATTCTTTTTTACATGAGACGTTTCGAAGAGGTCTTTTATTTTTGATTAAATGTAGGAAAAATATCAGTTTGATCATTGTACCTGTTAGTATTGCGAACAATTCGAAATAAGGAGGAATTCTGAGAAAAATTAGTTCTCCAAAAAGGTAGGTATATGGAATAAATGGTTTGTTCTAAGTGGCCGGATAGGAACTTAAGTTTGACTTCGATTCAGTATATTGGCATCATTTACGGAATCAGCAAGCCGCTCAAGAAAAAGATTGTGGCTAACCTTATAGAAAGCATTGAAAAAGTCGATGTAAATGGCGTCAACTTGTAATCTGCAGTATGAATATTTCCTATATTCTATTAATTTTGATTCCAATGATCACCTTGCAAAAACCATGCTGTTCTGATCCGATGATAGATTTCACGAGAAAATGCATATATATATTGGTAACCAATTTATCGCATAGTTTTGGAATCGCAGATAGTTCACTAATGCGTCTATAATTTTTAAATATGGTTTCCATTCCATTTATGCAAATTGGTATTACATCAGCGATTTTCCAGTATTCGGGAAATTGCTCACTATTAATTGATTGATAACAAATTGACGTTAGGGGTTCAGGTAGAGATTTAAAGCATGTTTTCAAAAACAATGGCTGTAATCCTTCAGGACCAGTGGCCTTGTTTTCTACCTCGTTTTCTGTAAGTTGAACGTGAAGTAGTTCGTTATTACTATCAGTTGATGGTAAACTATTATAATAATTGAAGGTATGTGTTTCTGGTGTATACACACTTTGGAAGTGAGTTGAAAATAGGTTACAATATCCTTTCCATTATAAGCTACAATGTCATCATAAATTGGATTTTACTTATGCATTGTTTTTTGACAGAGGCATATTTCCAGAACTGTTTAGAGTTGGAAAATAATGCATGTTCTATGGAATGCAGTTAATTTCTGAAATTGGGTTCGATTAGTCTTTTCTATCGAGCTCTGAGCTCTTTGAATGCCGCATACATCTTTGCTCTTCGTAAATACGGCCCTATCTCATCACTCATAAATTTCTAATCAAAGGTCATACCCAAAATGAAGGGGATTCCGTCCACTCTTTGATTGAGAGAAAAATGAAACAAGCTCCTAAAAGTGGTCCAATTTATAAACCAGAAGGTCTCATTTCATTGATCAGAACAGCAAAAAGAACGGGTAGACCATTTTCTGTAAATGAACTTGCCTATGAAGATTTCCTTTATGTAAAACTTTTAGCCTCTGATATCGGACCTCTGCGTATTTTGAAAAATGCACAGGCCGTTCGAAACTCCAGCATAGCGATAGTCGGTTCGAATCCGATGTAGGTACGAGAATTTTTCTCAACTACTTTATATCGAATTCGATAGGCGGCCGCATGCCTTGTTGAAAAGCAAGTGTATTGTGAGTTGTCTATATGCCAATCTCGTCTAGTGCTAGCTTGGAGTGCACACCGACCACCCGAGGTGGTGCTGTAGGTTTTCCGGGTTTTCCTACAGCTGAAAAAGTGAATACATCACCTAAAAACATCAGTAAGTCGCCCCAGAGCGCCACGGTAAATAATAAAAATAGCCGTCCTCTACCCGCCTTTGGGTACACTCAACGAGTGTTTATGAGGGAGTATTATTATAGATCCTGAAAACAGGAGATGTCCGTTGAATCAGAGGAGGCGTTTGTAAATAATTAAGCCTCGTACTGCAGATAACGAAGCTGAAAAATATAATTAACTGTTTGCTCCACAGCAAGTCAGCACAGCTTTATTACACGCTGAATCTTTGAATACAATGAACATAATACAAAATTTAGGTGCTGACACCAATAATACTGACAATGAAAATAACGCCGGGGTGCAAACCAGTTCACGTTCTTTAACGATACCAAATCGATTTAGTCGCTAAACGTACCGTGTTCACATTGTTGGTAGCTTTGAATCGACTTTTCGACTTGGTTTTAGTCGATTTTTGGCGATACCAAAGGAGGTGTCGATTACGTGTGTAAGACGAAGTAAGCAAGAATAAAGATGCTCGTTTTTCCCTTTTCGATTCACGATTGTTGAAAACTAAACCTAACTTTTGTACGAGAAATAATGTGCTGATTTTATACAAAACATTCTTGTGGTAAACGTCAATTTGATACAGAGCTCAGAGCACAGAGCTGAGTGAACACTGCCTGATTTTTTAATGATAAAAACCTACCTTTGTTAGAAAAAATATAAAAAGAAATTTTTAGATGCTGCCCATTCACATTCTCAATAGTTTTCTACTGAGGAAGAAACAGAGAAAAGAAGTTCTAAGAACAATAAATCGAGAAAGAAGATTTCTCAGAAATGAGAATGACCCATTTTTTATGACCAATGAGCAATTTTTAGGCATTTTCCGATTAACTACAGACATGGTTAACAATATACTTTTTCCTGTCCTAATACCCCATATTCAGAAAGTAGGTCCACTCGCAATAGCACCGGAGCAAAAAATTCTAATTGCATTACATTTTTTTGCAACTGGGCATTATCAAACTCGCATAGGACTGGATTGGAAATTTCTAACTGCTCAGGAAACAGTATCAGACATTATTCGTGAGGTTACCCCAGTTATAGTTAATGAGTTAGGACAAGAATGGATAACATTTCCAGTAGAAAGAAATCACATCAACAAAATTAAAGCTAGATATATGGAGAGAACTCAATTTCCAGGTGTAATTGGTTCTACCGACTGTACTCATGTACCTATATTAGCTCCAAAAGAACAGGAGCACAACTATGTAAACAGGAAAGGATACCACTCGAAAAATATACAAATAGTGAGTATTTTCTTATTTTAAAGTATATAAATTAATTTATAGAACAATTTTTTTTCATTCATTGCTATAAAGTTAAATACGGAATAAGAGGTTTAGCATTTAAATTGTTGAAATCTTTCCTAACTGGTAGAAGACAATATATTGTTCATAACAACGAAACATCTAACATTCAACAAATTCATCATGGAGTTCCCCAAGGATCAGTGTTAGGTCCTCTCCTATTTATTTTGTATATAAATGATTTGCCATTATATGATGACATTGCGGATACATTTCTTTATGCCGATAACTCCTCATTTCTAGTTACATCAAGTAATCCCAGTAAACTAGAAGAAATAACAAAAGAAACACAAGTAAAATCCGAACAGTATTCAATGACAATGTGTTATGTTTGAATAAAGATAAACCAAAATAATAGATTTTAAAAAAAGAACCAAAAATGTGTGTGTGCGCCTACTAGGTTTCCATATAGACAGCAATTTAAACTGGAAGACACACATCTTTAAAATTAATTGAAAAACTCTCCATAGGTCGCTTCGCCCTAAGGAGAATGAGGAGTGTGGTAAGCAAAAATGTTCTTAGAATTGCATACTTCGGTTTAATACAGTCTCATTTGCAGTATGAAATACTACTATGGGGTTCAGTATCCACAGCAATTGATGTTTTTATATCTCAGAAAAAAATTATTAGAGAGATGGTTAGAGCAAACTTCTGAGGTATTGCAAAATATTTCTTCATTGATCTAGAGATTCTCACTGTCCCATGTTTATACATATATACTCGAGGCTATATTATACGTACATAAAAATAAAGATAAATACACTACTGGAGCAGTGATACACGAATACAATACCAAAAGCAAGGACATGTATGGCAAAATATACATACCGTTCAGCAAGAATGGAAAAATTTTTGTGGTGAAGCAGGCACTTATAAGCTGAGCATTTTATAAAAGAAATGATATTTTTGATGCAGTTTGGCCAATGTAATAAAGTGGCACCTTGGTGTCCAGTCACTTTAAATTTTAAATGTGAATTTAAATAGTGTCATGTATGTAGGATACTTGTTGTAATTTTAATGTATTTTGTGTTTTCTCTGACTTGTCTAAACATACTATGTTTGTTGTCCTTTCAACTTATATACTATTATATTATGAAGACCAATACATTCTTATCTTATAAATACGTGCGAATTGTGCGATTTTTATACCACATCTTCAGTTATGTTTGTAATTTTGAATGAAATTATTGTAATGCATCTTTCTCGATCGAGATAACATTTACTACTCGGAGTGATTCTGATCTGGTGTATGGAAAAACTATTTTTTATAATGAAATTGAGAGGGGGAAGTTTTTGTTGTTTTTCGAGTTGAATTGAAGTTGGGTTATGAAATTTTGAATTGAAAAATTGAATGTTGATTACTTACATGTCAGGTGATAGGAAGTTTTACAATAGGAGTCAAAGACAGAAACATTTTTTGGATAATTATCAAGAACAGAGCTCCAGCTAATTTCTCCAAATATCCTCACATTACTGAGTTGTCTTTTTTATGATTTTTATTAATGTTATTAGATGTTTTGAAAACCTTGACAATTCAACAAAGAGTTGTTCTTCATCAGATCTTGCTTTTACTGCATCCCCGAAGGGGATTGAGGAAATCTGAATTAGATTAGTTTATATTTCCGATCAAATAACACAACCTAGATGAGTAACTCGCCGCAAACGCATTAAAATTTGTGTGTAAGGAATATCTTCCCCTAATGACAGTGTCGTGCGTTGTTAACAGAAATACTGAGGTTCAATAAAATAGAAATAATGGAAACCCAATATGGAATGGAAACCTGAAATTATGATGGAATAATCTCCACAGGATTTTGAGAACAGCCGATGCTTTAATAGACATGTTGGTAAAATTCTGTTAACTAATAGCCACGAGCTATCAACATAATTTTTGAAACTCACGTAGTTTGGCCTCCTGAACAAAAAATCCAAATGAAATGTTTGGCGGTCCCAACTAATTTCGGAGATATGGGCTTATTTTTGAGTGATGAATGGCATTTTTTAGAACACATTTCTACAACGGAAAAGACACTCAAAATTCTTCCTTCTTTAAATTAACACAATGTACACACCCTAATTCACCCGTTTACACTATTTTTTATATTTTATGTTGATAGCTCGTGGCTATTAGTTGACGGAATTTTGCCACATGTTTTTTCATAATTCATTCATTTTACTCTTTTCCAATTCGGATTCCTTTTCACGATAGTTACAACACTGGTAGCTTACCTATAAAATGACATATTTTGATTTACAGCTTTAAATGGTCTTTTACACATTTCACAATGCTTCACCATTGCCTAATAATAAAAACTATCGATAGTTTAACACAAATTAACTCAGAATTTGCCTTTATTCACGAAAAAACACTCCAATATGCCCAAGACGAAAAAAACAGAGATGTTTTGTAGTTGTTCTGTCATATTTGACATTCGATATTCCAAATACAGTATTGCCGTACGGACCAGACTATATCGACAACGACGAATCTCCGTTCGGCGATGGAAATACTATCGTTTTTATATGCTCCCAACAAGCTGCAATGAACGTTTCAATTGCCTTCTTATTGCTATATATTTCATCCAAGACAATATTTTTGGGTTTTCGTTGCCATGAATATACCCGACAGATATCAAAATCGAGCGAACGTGCTTATTGTATCCTTTATAACATTATGAAAAGATGTTACCATCAGTTCTATTTGAGTATTACTCATCTAGGTTGCGTTACTTGATCGGAGGTTTGTATATTTACATACATTTTGTATGAACGGATCATTGAACATAAATGCTAGAGTTATTTGGTATGGTATGCCATAATAAATGGCCTACCATCAAGTGATAGTAATGATATTAGAGCGTTCGCTCCTCAACCACAGGGGCGCGGGTGTAAATCCCAGCATGACCACCGGCACCATCCATTATAAAGTAAGGGCCTCGTCTGCCCTAGCTTGCACAATTATATTCGAAGACTTCTGAGGGTTAATCGTAAAGATGCAGTCAGTTGACGGAAATAACAAAATTTTAGGAGAAAAACTTTGATGTCAGTTGGTTGATCAAAAAAGAATATTGCTAGTAAGATTGTAAAGAGAATACGAGAGTAGAATAATAATGTCAAATGAGTAGAGAACATCATCAATCCATATTGTTTTGCCGGTTGAAGCTTTTCCTTCGACAAATTATCACGGATTTATCTTTCTTTTTCGAGCAGCTACTGAAAATATCTGAGAATGATAACTTGAATTTTCAAGTTGTCAAAACCGGAAGTTTTAGTCCCGATCTCATCAATGATGTTTTATTTGTATGAATGCAACAGAATGAATTTTCAACTTTTTTATCAATATTATTGTTGAAATGATGAAGTACCTCTTTATAAAATTGGTAGTTTTCCCGTAGTTCAAAAAGGCATTTCCTGAAACAAATAGATTCCAGAAATTCGAATAATACGAACTCCAACCTACTTTCCTTCTGTTCCCACGACGTCCTCCTGGAAATCAGAACAGGTAAACATTTAATTCAATTAATATATTTTTCCAGGTCAACAGATGAAAAAATATAGCACTTGTAAGTTTTTTCTTTTTGCATCCGATACCTTACACACCTACGATACTCAATACGCTATGATACCTGCCGCTTATTAATTGGGAATTACCTATCACACAATTCCGAAAATAACGTTTGATGAATAATTAATAAATCTTCACTCCTATAAGACCTAAAATTTCTTATCTGCCGTTGATTTGTGATAATTTCTGAATTTCACTAATCGATAAAGGTATTGTATCAGCGAACGTTATATAGTGATTCTGAGAAAAAATCCATCCATCACATTGACTTTTCAATTGGAGTAATACAGCAAAAGTTACTGCCAGAAATTCAAACTAACCGGCATTTAATACTGGTAAATTCGATGAGAAAATAAAATCTGGTCAATTAAGATGAGTCATATGTAAACTCAAATTACTTGTTTACATCAGTTTGTTTGATGAAACGAAAAACATTCCATACTTACGAAATTATGGAAAAGCAAAATAATGAACACAAATAATCCAATTTAACGAATTGTATGGCACGAAATTGAATGTAGGCAAAGTGGTTACTGCGTAGCACTCTCACCCCCACTGACAGTATTTGCGGAGTTGTAATTGAATGGCCAATTACAGCCCCTCGAAGTCCATTAGTGGTATGCTGGGCAATGTGCAATTAATGCTATTATCGTTACTTAAACCATTTGCTTTAATCGAGATCTCCGGTACAAAACAGCAGGATATATAATACACACTATGAAACTTAGTTTTTTATCATTGCCATCAGTTTTATATGTTAACGCGCTCAATGAACATGTTTCTCTAGGGGAGAGGCTATTCGAACGTCCGACTGAACAAAAATGAACTTTTCACGAGATTTGCAATGTGATAGAAACAAAGTCAGAAGTTATTGACAATTATGATGTTTTTATTGAAAAGCTGAATATTGGTGTGCCCTCGTAATTGAATTTTGGGTTTTTTCATATTGTTGATGGATTTTTCAAAAACATTTATGATTACATGTGACGTGACTATATGAGAGAATATAGTGTCCTTCATTTGCGACAATGGAATGAAGTTGAAACAGTAAGAGTGTAATTAAAGTAAATATTTTGACGAAAACAGTAACAGACAACAAAAAGAACTACTTAGAAGGTAGCTGAAGGGATGGTATTAACAGAAAAAAAAATATTTTCTTATCTCAAAGGCCATCAATATTGACCAACAAACAATTTTTCCATCATAGGAAGACGAAGTTGCATTCCTTAGAAATATCTCAGGAAACAAACAAATTCAGATATTTTTGGCTGTTATAAACATGGTTTCATTGTGTTAGGAATTTGATATAAGTAAATGGTGTCACGTTGCAGAAGAACAGTAATTGGTTTAATTGGTTTCATTTTCCTATATATTGTTACATTATGTTTGTTTTGTAAGAATTGATATAATGAAATCATATGATATATGCCTGGCTATGGCTACATTACCTTTATTTTGTAACTTTCTCTACCTGTTTTAGTCAGTGACGATGGATAACTCGCTCTCAGGAGGGACTTTTCTTTTGTTCTTCATGTCAGTCTGGATAAAAATTTTGTTGAATGCAATCAAAACAGTCCAAAATAAGTGATTGTGTATTTCTATCAATTTATGTTAATCATTAAATTCAAATACTTCAAAATGAAGCTGTATTGTAAAAAATTCTATCTCACCCAACGAAAATGACTACTCTTTATTGTAGAAATTAGATCTATTACCATTAATCGACATTTCAAAACTGATTCTACTACTAAAAAAATTTTTCTTAGGTTTTGTGCAGCCTTCCACTGAATATTCTGTATCATCTATGCAATGAAATGGAGGTTGTTAATATTTTTTTAAATGAGGTTCTTTTTAGAATGAACTAAAATATTTCATGAATCATTTACAATAAACAGTTTTGAGTGTGGTGTACCGGTTTTCTTATTGTATACAGCTCTTGATGTTATTCTTAATGGAATATGATTTCGTTCCGGGTAAGATCCGAAGTAGATCAACTATGAGAGAATTGGAACGGAAGTGGTCAAGGTCACCGGTCAGCGAAGTCGAGTCGGTGTTATCTGTTATCTACCGCAAGCCGGCTTCGAGCGCTCGAATATTAAAAAGAATAATGATTGTGGATGGAATATTCAGAGTTTTAAAGTGTGATAGTAATAATGATGTTGGAAAAAATATGAAAAACTGCGAGGTAACAAGGGTGTACCGTTTGAAGGTACCATTCAAATGAGGGAAGTATACAGGGTGTTTCAAAATGCATAATTTGAGAGAAATAAACGTGACTGCTGCGTGTGTATCAGATGTCATGTGGAAAATGGGTTATTGGGGCAATAGGGGTAGCGAAGTATTCAGCAAAAATATATATATAGGAAGTCTTATATATTATTTAAGAGAAAAACATGGCGACTACTTGACAAGTTTGGTATACCAGGTGTATCAATATATCATTTATGAGAGAAAAAAACATGGAGACTGCTCGTTAGATTAGGTATACCAGGTGTGTGGGGTTCAAGGGGATGTTTGGATTGATTCAGAACATCTCAACGCTACTCTCACCTCCACATGGTTAATTCTGGGCAACGGCATGCCTTGGGTGGCCCTTTTGCGCCTGCAGGATTCGCGGCGGTCCTACTCGTGCGTGGTCGGGACATTCGGTTGGCCGCGGGCGTGTGGTGCTGTGGCGGATCCCGTGTCTGAGCGAGCTGCCTTACCATGGCGGCTAACGAGAGCAAAGCGGACTCGAGGGGTGGCTGAGGCGCCGCAGCCAACGGGGTCAGCGACCCGTGTGCCCCTAGCTCACTACACACCGACGCCAAAAATACACACTTTCCTTGTCACTCAACACACACTCTTAAACACCACAGAGGGATGCGAGAACTGAAGATTTGTCTCCGGTGGAAGCCAAGGAGGGCCTCAGATCGTACTTCGGAACAGGTAGCCGAAGAAAGAAACTAGGAATAGCACACCTAGGCCGGTGGGTAGAACAGATGTCCACCCTTGCCTAGCCAGTGTAGGGGGCTGCCTTTTCACTCACCGAAAAATCTCGGATTATATATTAGTGCCAGGTTGCGCCTGGAAAAGGGCCCTGATGTACTGTCCGGGGGGATTCGCCCGCGGCCGACGTACCACGCAACCGGGAACCAGCCGTACCAGGTCTTCGGTTGAGAGATGGGTTGAAGGAACTCGCTACTTCCTCCACAAACACCTATACACCACACACCCACATCAACTACAGCAATTATATATGGAAGAAGAAAATAAGGATAAAGTGATAAACGTGCCGATGGAAGCAGAGGCAGAGCGCCTTGGCTATGAAAGGAGAGAGGATGAACTTCTCCGGACGATAACGGACTGCAGCGGTGGAGATTCTGACGAGGGGTCATCAAGACCTCATTCGACGGACAGCTCTGCAGCCGAGACCCGCCAAAAGGAGAGGAAGAAGGCCCAAAAAAAGAGGCAGTGGGAAATGAAAAGGCAAAAAGAGAAGGAGGAGAGGTTGAGACAAGCGAAAGGTCTTAACAGACCATCCGGGCCAACTTCACAGACCAAGTCCGATACGCAGCAAGCCAAACCAGGAGGTCCCGAAAGGGACTTTCAGGACCAGCGCTGCGGACCGGAAACTTGGTCCAAACAAAAGAGAGGACCAGAAGTAAGGAGGCAGAGGATAAAGCAAAAGGTTCTTGCGAGGCCTTCAATTGAGCTACCGCCTGCGCCTAGGTCGGCGAGGGATGTAGGACCTAACGGGGACCCCCTAGAGGTCTAGATGGACCGAACCACCTCGACGTGGCCACGGGGGCCCAAAAAAGAGGCCTCGGGAGAAAGAGACTCCATCGGATCAGCCCGCTAAGAGGAGCAAGGAGGGTGGGAGGTCTCGGCCCACTGGCCAGACGGCTCATGTCTCACCCCTTCTCAGGGGAGCGACAGCGGCCGCGGGTAGGGGGAGGGGATCCAAAACCCGCAAATTGCTTTTTACAGCGCAGCCGTGAAGAGGGATTTGCAGGTGGTCATCCGAAGTGACAGGGAGGATGATACTGTCCTATCAGAGGAGAGCGAGGGCATTAGAAGCACCCTGATTGAGCAGATGACGCGGACCATGGAGGGCCCTGAAGGGGGACCCCAAGGCCCGGAACTGCCCTTCAGGAACTCCGGCGTCGTGGAACCAGGATGGTTTTTAATAACCTCCCAGAACCAAACGTTGCTAGAGTGGTTCCTGAATGGGTGGACCGCACTGACCATAGCGGGCGTCACATTCAGGGCTGTGTCCTCAGCGGACGCTCCGTGGCCGGTAAAGATCGGCTTCTGGTTCAGAGTGGACCTTCTAAGGCTGACGCGGATGAAAGCAACTGGAAATGACAGGAGAGGCAGGAGGGGGGTTCCTAACCCACATGGTTAGCTGAGAGACCGCTCAAGCATTGGGAGAGCAGGGTATGACGCTCCATTATGAGCTGGTTACCCTGACGGTACATACAGTGCCGTCGGGGTATAAGCCAGGCCCCTCCAGGCAAAGCAGTATTCCCTCGGATAAGACAGGGAAGGGACCATCCAAACCCAAATAGAAGGGAGCAATGGCGATGTTGAAGGTAGGCCAAATCAATCTGCAGCACAGTATGGATGCAACCAGGGAACTGGAAAGCATCCTAACTGGTAAGTCTGAGATAGTTTCAATACAGGAACCATACGTTCACAGGAAGAATGTAGAGACCTCGAAGTGATCCATGTGCCGCAGCTGGGGACCATGGACGCCGTAGTTGCCGTCTTAGAAATCAAGGTAAGAGGAACTAAACATAGGGTGATCGTATATCTACCATACGACGATGCGCACTTGCCTCCAACAGAGGATTTGGTAAATATAGTAAGGTACAGTAGGGTGAACGGTTTGCGCATGATACTATGGTGCGACGCCAATACGCATAACACGATGTGGGGTACCCCGGTTACGTTACATAATTTTGGCACCTCAACGTTTTAGTGACTTAAAAAAATTTTTGAACAAAAGTATTTGTCTTGGCAAATATCTTTACCTTTCCTTTTGTATCAGATAAGCAATTTAACTTTGGTAACTTTAATTTTGTAATTAAAAACTCATTACTAAATTTGTCATTTTACAATTATCTTTTATATCTTATTTATATATATATATATATCTATCTTTCGAGTTGCTATTCACCTATCGTATCAAACTGGTATTTTTCATATCGTTTATTTTTTTGAATCGTAACTCACCTATCTTATCTGATCATATCTTTTTATCGTTATCTGACTTACCGTACCTTATCTATTTGACTTTTGTTCAAATATCTATCTCTCATCATAGAAGTAAATCACTTAAAAGCTAAGGAACTTGATTATGAGATCAGGATAAGAAATATAAAACCAAATGGGGACATGGATAAACGTAGAAAAATTCTGAGAGGACTCTTGAGTCAGGAGAGTTCCAACCGTAGCTTTTCTAGCGCTTTCACTGTGTCTTATACTTTTGCTGAAGATGTATCTCTAGTTGAAGAAACATTGGCTGATCTAAAAGCAAAAATTGATTCCTATACTCATAATCTTGTTGAATACAAGAGATTATCTGCTAGACTATTACATTTATCTGGAAGAATTCATAGACTTGAATTTGTAGATGAAAATGAGGAGGCAATTAAAAAAGCACTTCACAAAGAGCTTATAGAGCTCGAAGGAGACTTAGCTGATAAAGTTTCTAGTGGTACATCTGTTCAGACATCAACTCCAACAGGCCCTAGTCATCAGTCTCCCTAATTTAATTTTCCAAAGCCTGTATTGCCTTATAAATGGAACATTCACTTAAGTGGGGATCGTAAAGAATCTCTAGTTTCTTTCTTGGAAAAAATTAATGCTTTCAGCTTTGCTCGTAATGTCTCTGAAGATGATCTGTTTTTATCTGCTGGAGATTTATTTAAAGATCAGGCTTGGACCTGGTATAACAATAACAGGAAAAGGCTAGGAAACTGGGATGAACTTGTTCAGAAACTTAAGGATGATTTTCTGCTATACCATTACAATGAAGATCTGAAACGAGAGATTAGTAATCGAACACAAGGTTCTCCCGAAAGAGTTACGATGTACATTACCTCAATGGAGGGACTTTTTAATAGACTGAAAACAATACCATCAGATAAAGAAATGGTAAATACTATTCAAAGGAATTTATTACCCCATTATATGCCACATTCAGTTTTGAAGGAAGTTAATACTATTTCTGAGTTGAATGGTTTGTGTAAAAAATTGGAAGAAGTTCGTGAATGGTCTGACAGATATAGGCCTCTTTCAATATCTAAAACCAATTTATTAGAACCTGACTTGAGTTGTCCTACTCAACATGAATCAAATAATCTCTCTTTTAGGAACAAATTTTTCAGTAATAGAAATGTTTCTGCCTTAAACTCTACTACCTGTTGGAACTGTTCTCGTAGTGGACATATCTATACTGAATGTAGATCTCAGAGAAACTTGTTTTGTTTTGGCTGTGGAAGAAAGGGTATTGTAAAATCAAAATTTTTCAAATGTACTCCAAAAAACGTATAAGCTGGCACAGCAGGTCTGGAGGCTGTGGTAGCAAGCAGTTCAAGCCCATACACCTCTACAAACAAACCAAAAAGAACAAAGCAAAATCAAAACAGTGAGTTCTGCTGAATGGCAGAAATGGCTTGATGTTGTTTGTAATTTTGTATCTGAATCTCCTATATTAATGGAAAAGTCAAGTTCTAATCTCAGCGTACCTCTAATTAATCCAATTTTTGAGAACAAACTAAGTGATAACTGTCCTTATCTAAAAATTCACATTTATGATGATGAAGTTTCATGCCTTGTAGACTCTCGGAGTTGTCATTCTATCTTATGTGCATATGGTATGTTCATTTTAAAAAAGTGGAACAGCACTGTCGTTCATGACACTCCTTTACAAGTAACTACTGCGGATGGTGTATCACAAGAATGTTTAGGCCATGTATATCTTCCTATTTTATTATCAGGGCAAAATAAATGGATTAAATTGTTGGTTGTCCCTTCCTTGAATCATAAAATTATCTTAGGAATAGACTTTCTTAGGAAATTCCAGGTGAAAGCAAATTTTTATGATGTATCTTATACCTTACAGAACAATGATGAAATTTGCACTGTCAACACTATCCGTTCATATGAGGATTTGACCAAGGAACAACAACTTAAGTTGAAAAATGTTATGGATTCCTTCTCTGAAATTTCACCGGCTGATAGCATTGGTAAAATACTACAGCATCATATCGAAACAGGTTCTGCAAAGCCTATTCGAAGCTAGCCCCTGCTGATCTTGACTTGGGCGATTCATTTTGTATAGCTTTCAAAAGATTTGAAAATCTTGAGAAACGTTTCAAATTCAACATTGATTCATTTTCACAATACACGTCTTTTATAGAAGAGTATATCAGTCTCAATCATGCGAAGGTCATTGACCTCAACATTTATGATTTAAAAATTGATGCAGTCTATTTTATGGCTCATCACCCTGTCATTAGGGAAGACAAGCGAACCACTAAACTTCGTGTTGTCTTTGATGGAAGTATGAAAACAAAAAACAAAAAAATCTATTAATGATATGTTGTACAATGGAGCTGTAGTTCAAAAAGATTTGTTTGATATATTAATTCTTTTCAGGACATATCAGTATGTTTTTTTATCAGATGTTAAAAAAATTTATAGAATGGTTTTGGTTGATCCGAATCATACTCCATTGCAAAACATCTTATGGCGAGAAAGTCCCACCATGCCTGTTCAGTGCCTACAACTTCAAACGGTCACATATGGATTGAAAAGTTCTGCTTTTCTAGCCACCAGATGCTTAGTAGAAATTGCTCATCGCCAAGAAAACAATTTTCCTTTAGCTTCAAAGGCCTTATTAAACACCTATGTAGATGACATTCTCGCTGGTAGTGATACCATTGAGGGGACTGTGCAACTCAGAAATGAGTTGATTCAACTTTCAAAATTGGGATCATTTGAATTGCATAAATGGTGTGCCAACCACCCATCAATCTTAGATGGCATCCCAATGATAAGTCAACATCTTGATGAAATTGACATTGACAAAGACAATTCGTTTGTAAATACGCTGGGTATATCATATGATACTAACTCTGATAATTACAAAATATCTTCTCCAAAACACGTCTTTCAAGAATGTGTCACAAAAAGACAAGTTTTAAGCCACATTTGCAAATTTTATGACCCTTTGGGACTTGTAGGTTTTGGTGGCAGCAAAAATTATTATGCAAAGGCTTTGGATTGAAAAGTTGAAATGGGATGAAATTCTTCCAGAAAAATTGCCAATTCAGTGGAAAGAATTTGCCAATGAATTAGCAAATATGCCAGCAATTTACATTCCTAGAAACCTGAAGTATTTCAGCTCTGGCAGCGTAGATCTGGTTGGCTACTGCGACTCATCATATTGCTTATGGAGCTGTTCTTTATGCCAGAGTAATTTTTGGGGACAAGGCTTATGTAACCCTACTCTGTTCGAAATCAAGAATAGCTCCAATAAATAAAAAATTGACCATTCCCAAATTGGAATTAAATAGTGCTTTATTGCTTAGCAATTTGGTTGCTAAAGTATATGATTTGTTAAAGTCAAAAATAGATAAAGTATATCCTTATTCAGATTCAAATATAGTACTGGCATGGATTAAAACCAACCCCATGGAATTGAACCCCTATGTGGCTAATAGAATAATAAAAATACAAAATACATGTACACAGTTTGTATGGCTATATGTAAAGTCTAAACAAAATCCTGCTGATTGCATTTCCAGAGGTCTAGCACCTCAAGAAATAAAAGATAATCTGCTTTGGTTTCAAGGCCCGAGTGCACTTAATGATGTTGAATTTTCCAACAATGAAAATTCAAAAATTTCCAATTCCATTACCTGAGAGAAAAACTTTAACGGTTACTCATGTAATGGTAGAACATTTTTCGTTTTCCGAAAGATTTTCCAGCTTATCAAAGTTCCAACGAGTGGTGGCTTATATGATAAGGTTCATTCGTAATTCAAAGAACAAGAATAAAAGATTGACTGGAAATCTAAGTTTAATAGAGTTGGTAGATTCGATGAAAATTATTATTAAACACGAACAAAAACACAGCTTTTTGAAAGAATTGAAGGACCTCAGGGACAAAAGGCCTATTAAGACAAATTTGAGTTCTTTAACCCCATTCATTGACAATGAAGGAATTTTACTAGTGGGGGGTAGCCTACACAATTCCAAGGTACACTTTAATCAGAAGCACCCCATAATATTGCCTAAATATAATCACTTCACCGATTTGATAATCATCAGAGAGCACTTGCGTCTTTTACATGCTGGTCAACGACAACTGTTGAGCAGATTAAATCTTAATTATTGGTTAATTAACGGCATCAGGGAAATCAAAAAAAACATTCACAAATGTGTTACTTGTTCTAAGCACAAGGCACAATGCTCACAGCAGCTTATGGGTTCGCTACCCGAAAACAGAGTATGCGAGGCCAGGCCATTTCAAAATGTCAGCACAGATTTTTTTGGTAACTTTTTTCATAAAACAGTCCAGAATACGCAAAACACTTGTTACTAAAGCATACATAGCTTTATTTGTGTGCTTTTCGGTAAAGGCCATCCACATGAAACTGCTTTCGGACACAACAACTGATAATTTTCTGGCCGCATTCAAAAGTTTTATTTTTAGAAGAGGGAAGCCTTCGCAAGTTTATTGTGATAATGGTTCCACATTTAAGGGTGCAAACAGCCAGCTAAGAGCATTTCAGAACTCAGAAAACCGGAATGAGGTAGTTAACTTTTCACTAACCGAAAAAATTCATTTTAATTTTATTCCCAGTTATTCTCCTGTTTTTGGTGGTCTGTGGGAGGCAGGCGTTAAGAGTGTCAAGTATCATATTAAGAGAGTAATAGGAAACCGTCAATTTACTTACGAAGAATTCAACAAAATAATAATTCAAGTTGAAGGAATTTAAAATTCCCAGTCTATTACCCAAATTTCAAATGACCCCACAGATCTAAGTTTTCTAACGCCTGGACACTTTCTGATAGGCACTCCTATAACGAGTTTCCCTGAACTTGATCTGACGGAAATACCGGAAAATCGTCTAAAGTTCTGGAAACAGTGCACCCGAGTGCATCAGCACTTTTGGCAAAGGTGGCATAAAGATTATTTGGCGCAGTTGCAAAGTAGGCCCAAATGGAAGCATGACCTTCCAAATCTGAAGGAGGGCATGTTGGTTTTATTGAAAGAGGATAATACCCCTTCGTTGAAATGGCCGATGGCAAAAATTGAAAAGGTTATTCCTGGAAAGGCCAAGGTGAGAGTGGTCCAGGTAAGGACTAAAAATGGAATATACTCGCGATCTGTTACAAAAATTGCTGTTTTGCCATGCAATAACTTATAATACTTGATTACTTAACCAATATCCAACACTGGTTTCATACTTTCTACATTTTTTACTCTTAACGCCTGCCTCCCACAGACCACCAAAACAGGACCAACAAGTCCCAAAGAGTCATAAAATTTGCAAATGTGGCTTAAAACTTGTCTTTTTGTGACACATTCTTGAAAGTCGTGTTTTGGAGAAGATATTTTGAAATTATCAGAGTTAGTATCATATGATATACCCAGCGTTTTTACAAACGAATTGTCTTTGTCAATGTCAATTTCATCAAGTTGTTGACTTATCATTGGGATGCCATCTAAGTTTGATGGGTGGTTGGCACACCATTTATGCAATTCAAATGATCCCAATTTTAAAAGTTGAATCAACTCATTTCTGAGTTGCACAGTCCCCTCAACGGTATCACTGCCAGCGAGAATGTCATCTACATAGGTGTTGTTTAATAAGGCTGGTCCTTCGAGCCGGATGCTAGCCCCTGCTGATCTTGACTAGAACGCTATAGAAAATGAATCGCCCAAGTCAAGATCAGCAGGGGCTAGCTTCAGGGGTAAAGCAACTTGGAATTTGTTGTCAATTAGTTTGACAGTGGTTTGAAAGATTGTTTCACAAGCTTCTTGCTCGCTTGAGTACTCGGGGAATACTTCAGGAACCTTTTCAGTTTCCCAAAATTGTGAAATTAAATGTTCTACATCTGGAATTCTTGCAGAATGCATGGACTTGATTGACAGGTTACAGAAAACCTTTCCTTGAGAAGTATTTGGAGATAAACCACTTACAACGTACCCAAAAAGTGTGTTTTGTAGTATTAAACTTTTATTTACATTTATCTTTTCAGGAAGCAGAATTTCAAAAAATACATTTGCATCCAGCAAAATATCAATATTTTTTGGAATATTAGAGTTCGACATGTTAAGTCTCAATGGAGGTAGCTTACCAGTTATTTTTTCAACAATGGAGCAGTTTAAACTTATTTTGAAATCAGACACACATGATTCAATATGAACATTTACACCCTGTTGCAGTTTGGTTTTGTTTTCTGCTATTCCTACAATGTTCATAATATTTTTAAATGTTTTTAAATTTAATTTTTGACATAATTCCTTGGTTATAAATGAGGTTTGTGAACCACTATCAATAAGACCATATACATGTAAAAATTCACAATTTTTTGCCTGATCCCGCACCTTAATAGTAGGCAGGACAACATCACTAAAATTGTGACTTGAATGTTGATTAAATAATTGTACTGAGGTACTTGGCTCTGACACTGACAGCTTATCCAAGTGCAACAGCGTATTGTGCTCTCTTTAGCAAGTTTGGCATTTAAAGGAGAATTTACATTTGCCATTGTGGCCGTTTAAACACAGCCTGCAGAGCTTTTGTTTGTCAACGAACGACATTCTTTCATTTGTTGGCACTGATTTAAATTTTTTACAGTTGTAAAGTTTATGGCCAGGTATGGAGCAGAACTGGCATATAGTCTGTTTTATTCCTTACTGAAAGATGAACTTGTGTTCTATCCTTGAATTTTCTGCTTTACGGGCTGTTGATCGCGATTCTAAAAAATGCAAAAATTCCTTTAAAGTGGGCAACTTTGAATTATCTTTGTCTATTTGATAGAACCTGTTTGTATAATGATACAATTTTTTGACAAAATACAAATCAAAATCATATCCCAGCTATCAACTGGTTGCTTTAAATTTTTTAAAGCACCTACTTGTTGCTTAACTACGCTCACAAATTCTCGAATGGCTTCGCCCTTCAGGTAATTTCTCAAAAAGAACAATTTTTCGACACTTTTTAGGCCTTGATTTCTGTCTATGACAGCTTGAAACATGTCAATAAATGGCTTGAAGTCATTCAAATTTTTTCCATCGAAATAAGGTATGTCAATGTATGGGAGTTTTGTAATTGAAATGTCACTTCTATTTTCAACAATAGGGCTACTAGAGGTACTAGGAAGTACTTCTTTCTTTGGCACAATGCATTTGGCTAGAATGTTGTTCATAGTGACTAGAACATCATAATAATCATCGTCGACTTCGGATGCTGTCCCTGTTTCTTCAGGATCCAAGCATAAAAGTTCAACTTGCAAATCTTGAAACTTTCGAAAGGTATCTACCAAGTTAGTTTTCCTAACTGTAATTTGCTCAGCAAAAATTTCTGATGTAGCATCAGATTCATGATCAGAGATGAAAGTTTTAATTCTGTTTATGGTTGATGTGCACTGCTTTATTTTTTCTTTTAGTTTTAATATGTCTTTTTTTGCTGCCATTTCAATCTCTCAGGTTTGAATGCAATACAGTTGAAAAAGACTGAATGTGAACAGTTAGAGAGTCACTAATGAATCTACTACTTCAACTCAAGAAAACAATGCTAAATAATACTAATGAATTGGCTACTTAACCTAAAAAAAATGATGTGAAAATCACCAATGAATTGATTACTTAAACTAAAGAAAACAGTGGGAAAAATCACTAATAATTAATGAATTAAATACTTAGCCTAAAGATACTAATGCAGCTATCTTATACTGAAATTTATGGAATAAAAAGTGTTCAATTTTGTTTCAAACCATGAAAAATTGTCAATGCAAAACTTTTTACTGCAAAACACTTAAAAGAATGCAACAAAGGTCTATTATTTACAAATACAATGTTGATAAAAACCTGTCAATTTCGTTGATGAGTGCCATCTCACGTTGTAGGTCCTAACACCTTCAAATGTAGCCAGCTAACTTTATCTTCATGAAATCAGCTCCTCACACGCCATCTATCAACAGCTTACATAAGCTGCTTCGCCAGGGAGCCGTTTTCGAAGATGATCTGCAGAATTTTTACAGATTTCGCTATCACCTAACACTCACGTAGCTGTCGTAGTACGTGCACGTCGCACAGACGCAGTAGTAAAACGTAGACTCAACAACTGAAGCCACTGGGACAGGAACCACTAACTTCTATGTAATCCGACATTTTTGGGATGTCCATCCAGTATGATAATCCACAATATTTGCTACTTATCAAAATATTACACGTAGTAGCAAACTTGATGCTCTTTGGACCACTTACTAGAGCACTGCACTGAAGTTTCTTGCACATATCACAGAATGTTTCTGTTGGTAGCTCCGTAGATCGTCTATCCGGCTCGAAGGACCATTTTTAATGTAGGAAATTACATCAAAGAGTTCGAAAAAAATGGACTGTAGTTTCGTGGGTTACTTTATTTACACTATTTTACAATTATTTGCAATCGGGTAAGACGTATATTTTAAATCCGGGATGACTTGCCGTCATACTGTGGTCTATCTAAACACACTTTTTAAGTCACGTGTCAAACGAATTGATTCACGCGGGAATGTGACTTCGTAGAACAAATATGCACTATCCGGGGATGCAAGATGCAAGGCGAATTGCACTATCGTTGATAACTACTTTTAGCCAAACATATAAAGTAATGGCATTCAACTCCAGCAAGATTGAAAAACTGACTGTCGAGATGCTACGGACTTAATTTTTAACTTGACATGAAAAACATTATTGTCGAGTATAAAATGTAGAAAGTATGAAACCAACAAGCGTCAATACCCCTTGTCCCCTGCCATGCAAGTGCATCTCAATAAGGAAATTGATGAGTTGTTGAAATTGTTCATAATCCAACCTCCACAGTCTCCTTGGTGCAATCCATTATGGCTTGCAGAGAAGCACTCTGGTGAATATCGAGCTGTTCTAGATTCTAGAAGGCTGAACTCAGTCACGGTCACAGATGCTTACCCTATGCCTCTTATTGAGTCTATAGTGTGCAAATTGAGAGATGCTTAATTTCTATCTTCTGTTGACATGAAAAAAGCTTTTCATCAAATTTGCTTAACACCTTCCTCCTGTCCTAAAACTGCTTTTGCTGTACGTGGTAGAGGCTTGTTCGAATATGTTCGCATGCCATTTGGTCTCTCTTTTTCAAGACAAACAAAGTGCCGATTTATGGATTTGGTTATCGGTCCCTCTCTAGAATCTTATGTTTTTTTATTATATTGATGATATAATTATCACGACTCCTGATTTTGAAACTCATATGAGAATTTTGTTGCAAGTTAAGGAAAATTTAAAACAAGCTGGCCTAACTATAAATTTTGAAAAATCACAATTTTGTAGGTCATCATTAAAATTTTTGGGAAATATTGTAGATAAAGGTGGCTTAAGAATAGATGATTCTAAAATTTCTGCTATTTTAAATTATGAGAAGTCTCAAACAACCACACAAATCAGACGACTGGTTGGTATGGTTGGATATTACCGTTGATTCCTGAATAATTTTTCTTCTTTGTGTAGCCCCATTACTGACCTTTTGAAAGGTAGGAAAAAAGGACAATCTATAGTTTGGACAGAAGAGGCAAACAAGGCTTTTGAAAACATCAAAAGAACATTGACAACTGCCCCCGTATTAGCTAGTCCAGATTTCTCTCAGCCTTTCGTAATTTTTTGTGATGCCTCAAATACAGAGCTAGGCACAGCTTTATTTCAGGAAATGGATGGTATATAGCATCCAGTGGCATATGCAAGCAAAAATTTTAATAAATGCGAGCGAAAATACTCCGCTACGGAAAAGGAACTCCTGGCGGTAATTTTTTGGCATTGAGAAGTTCCGGTGATATATCGAAGGAACAAGGTTCAAAATTATCACCGATTGTGCCAGTTTTGTATGGCTTAATAACATGTCCAATCCTGCTAGTCGATTGGCCAGATGGGCTGTAAAATTGTCTCAATTTTCTTTTGATATCGAACATAGAAAAGGCACGCTAAATGTAGTAGCTGATGCACTTCCTAGATCTCCTTCAGAGAGTGCAGTCCTGAATTTATCTACTCTTAAATGGTACAGCGATATGTTGAAGAATGTTACTGAGAATCCAGAAAAATTCCCTTCCTTCAGGGTAGAGCACAATATTCTTTACAAACACGTTTTTGAAAGACATAAGAGCATTGGCAATTCATCTGAAATTTGTAGTACCTACTGCAAATAGAGCAGAATTGTTGAAAACATTTCACGACAGTGAAACTGCAGGACATCTAGGTATTGCTAAAACCCTTGCTCGTGTCCAAGAATTATACTACTGGCCAGGTCTTAGAAAAAGTGTTTATAAATATGTGAGGAAATGTTCCACTTATGCCACTTGCAAACCATCAAACCTAACACAAGCAGGATTAATGGGTTCTTATGAAAACATTAATCTTTCCTTTCAATTGATTTCAGTAGATCTGTTAGGACCTTATCCTAGATCTAAAAATGGAAATCAGTATGTTTTGGTAGTTGTCGACTGGTTTACGAAATTTGTTTTAGTTCATCTTTTATCTAAAGCCACATCTAAGGCCATTATTAAATTTTTGGAAAATATATCTACCTATAAATTTCAAAAAATCTGGTACACAGCTAGATATCATCCACAGATTAATGTCACAGAGAGGCAAAACAAAGTAATTGTTACTGCTATTCGATCCTACATTAAAGAAAATCATAAAACTTGGGATCAATCTATCTTCAAAATTGCACAAGCGATCCGTACGGCAAAAAGTGATGTCACTAGTTATTCACCTGCATTTTCAACCTTTGGTCGAAATGTACCACTTTCAGGGGATTACTATAGACAAATTGCTGAAAACTCTAGAAACATTGTCGAAATTTCTGAAAAAAATGCAAGAGTTGAGGATCTTCAAGAATTACCTAATATCTTTGTCTAAGTTCGTGAACAACTACGTAAAGCCTATGATCGAAATACCAAAACATATAATCTCAGGAGACGTGATACTAAATATAAAGTTGATGACAGAGTTCTAAAGAGAAATTATGTTTTATCTAAAGCAGAAAATGCCTTTGCTGCAAAACTTGCTCCCAGATATATTTCGTGCATTGTAGATAAAGTTCTGTGTCCTCTAGTTTATTCCTTAAGGAGCAGTGATGGTTCTGATTTAGGTAATTGGCACGTAAAGGACATGAAAATGGATCCAGCTTCTCTAGACTCAGATGATTATTCAGATCCAGAAGGGGATCAGAATTCAGATGAGGAATTGTTTTAAGTATTCCTCTATTTACCTATTTATCGTTATCTTTTCTCTTTATAATAAATATCTGGGCAACAGTCATTATTGTACTTGCTTATTCAGCATATTATCTTATCATTGCAGTCATATCTTTAATACTAAGTTATCTATTATCTTTATCTTACACTTAACCTATCTATTGATAGCTTTCTGCATAAGCTCTCAATTGATTATCTTTGTCAATGGCCTTTGTGAACATGGAAAAATAATAGTGGTTGAAATTTAATTGTTGCTAATATTACATTTTCGAAGCTTATCTGTTGATAACTCCTGAAGGAAAATCTGTTCTTTGGAAATGTTTTCATTAATTTACAATTCTGATTACTCCAACTTTTTTTCTCTCTATAAATTTGAAGAAATTGGTCTAGATCTCACTTAATTGAATAAAAATTTTCTACTATTTTTTTTCCAGTCTCACACATGGCTTACCTATCTCGGACAGAATATCTTTATGGAAGTTGAACTTATTTACCTCTCTGTCTACCTATCCTTGATGAAATATTGGATTTCATTGCTATCTCAGACAGAATATCTTTATAGAAGTTGAGCTTCTTCACTACCTTTCTGTCAACTTATCTTTAATGAAATATTGATTTCATTGCTACCTCTGACGGGATATCTTTGTCAACAAACCGAGTATGAGCTCAACCTATGTTTTAAATACCTGAAATAATTAAATCTTTACCCTTTATCTCTTAATGATGACTATTGACCTATAGCCACAACGTACCTTGGAATTATATCTTTACTGTTGAACTTTTCCTTTCTTTCTCTGTTCTAGGCTCAGTGGAGTGGGCCTAAGACTAACCAGATGGTAGGTAAAAATCCTACAACTGGCCACTTTTTAGCATTGATAATATTCTTCCAGAGTTCTGCTCACAGTGAAAGCCAGCTGGAAGGTTTGGGGTGATATTAGTCGTGCAGTAGCCGCTTCACTTGAGCTGAAATTCCATATCTTTGTGCCTAGGTGGCATTATCTGATCAGTGTGATCTTATCTAGGAATTTCCGGTTCCATGGTGATGTAGTTGTACTCATGCATTTATCCTAAATTGGTCTTGTTGCTGTCATTGAAAATACCTGCAAAAATTTCTTTCTCTGTTTTAGACTCAGTGGAGCGAGCCTAAGGCTAACTCCACCATGGAATTTACCGGATGGTAGGTAAAAATCCTACAACTGGCCACTTTTCAGCACTTATTCTATTTTGGCTGTTCTGCTCACGGTGATAGCCATCTGGACGGTTTGGGGTAATATTAGTCGTGCAGTAGCTACTTCGCTTGAGCTGAAATTCCATATCTTTGTGCCTAGGTGGCATTATCTGATCAGTGTGATCTTATCTAGGAATTTCCGGTTTCAAGGTGATGTAGTTGTACTCATGCATTTATCCTAAATGGGTCCTGCTGCTGTCATTGACAATACCTGCAAAACTTCTTTCTCTGTTTTTGGCTCTGTGGAGAGGGCTTGAGACTAACTCCACTATGGCATTACCAGATGGTAGGTAAAAGTCCTACAACTGGCCACCTTCTAGCATGGAATATCGTTTCGTGGGTCCGCTTACAGTGATAACCACCTGGGAAATTTTGGGTAATGTTGGTCATGCAGTAGCTACTTCACTTAGAGCTGAAATTCCATATCTTTGTGCCTAGGTGGCAGTTTCTTTGATCAGTGTTGATCTTATCTAGGAATTTTCGGTTTTACTGTGCTGTAGTAGTACCAATGCATTTATCCTGAATGAGCCCTGGTGTTGTCATTCTAGCTTGTTATCTTATCTTTTCTAATATCTTATCTTTTTCTTATCTATGTGATTCAGACTTATATTTTCTAGACAATTAACGTCATCTCTTAGTCTAGGTAGTTTCTTAATTTAGCGCAGATTTAATTTTCTGGTACGCTTTGAAATAATAAATAATTCTTAGCAACATATGAACACAACGTAACATTTGCTTTTACTTCTTTTGAAAAACATAGACAATTTTAATTGTATCTTCTTTATTGACTTATCTTTACCTTATTATCCTAATAGTTGACTCTATAATATTCAAAAGACTCTAGAGAAGCTGGTTGCCTATTTATTTCAAAGTGCCTGCTTGAAATTTCATGTACCTTTTGCCTGCCTGAGTAATTACATCTAGCCTCTCTGACCAAATCACAGCAATGTTTTCTGAAGATATCTTCAGCTTTGCAGTCTCTTGCTTAAAAAAATTACAAATTTTATTTCCTTGATATTGGTAATTAACAATATTCCTTTCTCATGATAAAGAACTTCAGCCATGTAAATGATAAAATTTACAAATTTTATTTCTTGATATTGGTAATTCGCAATATTCCTTTCTCATAATAGAGAACTTCAGCCATGTAAATGCTAAAATTTACAAATTTTATTTCCTTGATATTGGTAATTAGCAATATATCTTTCTCATTACCTTCTTTAAGTACATTTGTTTGAATTTTTTTTGGGGACTAACGGGGATGTGTAACGGAAATATCGTTATATTTTGATTTTAATTCCAAAACCATACTAGAAGCGACACCGAATATGTAAACTTGTCTAAAGAGTAGACAACAGAATTCTCTCACGTCCAGTGACAGCTGATGGCAAATAGCTGAACACTGGTCTAAGGGTAAATTTCATTTGTAGACACCCATCTGGGTTGATAACGTTGGGTTCATATAGATGTTACTGACATAATGTCGGAAATTCAGTTCGAGAATTGGAGAAGTGGGATGAGTGAGGAGGATCTTCTTAGTTTGGCGATGAAGGTGTTAACAAGTATCTTAAAGGTGTGAATCAGGTGACGGAATAAATCTAAATCCATATGAATTGAAGCGATCATAAGTATTTTTGAATGGAGCTCAAGTGAATAATACTGGGAATTAGATTGTCAATCGACTCCAATCCAGAAGGAAGTGTCAATTCCAACAAAATTAATGATATAATGACCTGTTGATCAACCATCGATGATGGCCTTCTAGTTAATTGGATCCAGTGTTCACCCAGGGAAAATTCTGATGTGTGATCACGTCGAAAAGAATCTACATCTACCATTAAACCTGTAAGTGTCAGATAAAATATTTATTTGTCGATGCCTGTTGCTTACCAGAAAGCGACACCATTTTGTCAATCTGACAATCCTATCGTTACGTTTACAGTCAAGATAAACATTTTCAAGATTTCAAGTTTAACATACATATCGGAGTATCGGAAAATCAAAATGTCAATTTTGATTTTCGGGCCTAACCTCTAATTTGTGGACTTTGAATATTGACATTTATTAATCTTTATTTCTATATATTTTTTCTATTTGTATTCACATATATATCACATTTCCAGTGTTGATTTCAAGTACAGTTTTTCATGGTGCACCATTAATATTCTGCTGTTATTATTATCCCAGTTCTAAGTACTCATACATCTCGACTCCTGTGTTGAGGAGTACATCATTTCATTAACGTGTAATATTATGTCACATATTCAGTGAGGAGGGTATCGTATACTGTTGAGTTCTACATCTGTGATAACTTAACATATATCAACGTTTTTTCATGAACTCTACCCCTATTCACGAGGGAACACAACGAAACCAGAACAGAACTAGTAGAACCTGGAGGCATAGTTCATACCAGACGATTCCCTGAACCTGTTACGCGAGGTGTCATCTTGTTCATGCTCAGGTTAGCAGAACAACAACCAAGACGTTCCTATCAGAATCTCAACACTGTATGAATGAAATAAGGTAACCTGTGTCGCTGAAGCAAATTCAGTAATAATATTGTTTGAATATCAACGTGTTACTTTGACACCACATTTTGTAACATATTTTATTAATACATATTTGTTTTGAAATATTGTTTTATTGTTGGTCTGGTTACAGAAGGAAGTCAATTTATCTTATTTCAATTATCCATCATTAGGAATTTTGTACTTTTTATTCCTGTTAAATTAAAAATTGCTGGCGTCCAAGCTAGTCAAATTCCTGAAGTTCAAAATTTTAAAACACTTGCCTGTCACATAAAAAATCCGAAACTGGCAATATAGTCCAAAGAACCTACGCTGTTCTCTACTCAGCAGTCAGGCAATCAAAGTAACCCCGGTTACGTTACACAAGAGATGTTCAGTTTATGAAGAATTGGTAAAGGAAGCAAGAAATAACAGGAGAGGCAGATTACCTAGCAGAAGGAAAATCTAAACTGACAATATATGGAAGCAGAGTTCGAAAAGTAGTTGAGTAGATAGATATATAGTTTATTCACTACTTCACATACCAGTGTACATTTGTAGCATGTCATATTGTATACCTATAGATAGACAAATATACCGGGTGGCTACGGAAGTATTGCCTACGGAATATCTCAGTTATTGTATGAAGTAGGTTTGTGAAATTTGGAGCGTCGATATAATGACATAAGAGCTAGAATTTGAGCATATTGACATGTCGAAGTTAACTTCCGGTCTGACCGGAAGTAACATCAACTTTCTTATTTTAAATGGAAACCCTATTTTTTTTCTTTTCGCTTTATTCAACATTCAATTCCCTTTCTAATGACATATCACAAGTTGGTATCTAAGCAGAAACTAGATCAGAAAAAAATTAATATTGAAATTCACCGAGTAGGCCGTGGAAGCAAAATGAAAGCCAAAAATTGAAAAGTTGGCTATGGAAACCATACGTCACTTGATAACAGTTGCTACTACTGTGATATTTTATTTTCATTCGTCGGCGTTATAAAAAGCCGCCAAAAAAAATATTGGAAAATTGGGAAAAAAACAATACTCTGTAGGTCCATAACTTAAATAGGAACATACAACTTTTTCTTGCCTGTACTATTCAGCATAACCATTCCTTTCTAATGATATAATAGAAAGTAATTTTTTGAAATGAAATACCAAAAAATCCAATTATTATTATTCAAATAACGAAAAAACAGATTTATCGAAAAAAAAAATTCAAATTGATAGGATTAAAGATGAAATAAATTCAAAACAAATGTTCGAAATGTATTCCCTCAGCGTCAATACATTTATTGACTCTGGTGATATTTTCATGTAAAACGTTTCTCAACATTTGGGGCGTGAAATCTTGGAAAGCTCTACGAATATTTTCACTTCTAGCTCATGTAGAGTTGTAGGCTGTGTGGAATACACCCTATTTTGAAGATGCCCCCATAGGAAAAAGTCGCACGGAGTAAGATCAGGTGACCTTGGTGGCCACCTGACTGGACCATGGGTTGTTATAAGTCTCTCTTGAAAGCGATTTTGATGATAATTTCTTGCTATTGTTGAATTATGCGGAGGGGCGCCATCTTGCTGGAAGTACATTTTCTCAGTTATTTCCGCTGGTAGGTTGTTAATGAATTCCGAAATTTCATTCGTTAAAAAATTAAAGCATCTCTCTCCGGTTAGTTGGCCTTGAGAAAGAATGGGGCCAACAATATGAGTTCCAACTATTCCTGCCCAAACAATCACACCAAATCTCTCCTGGAAGCCACCTTGTCGAAACCGGTTCTCGTTTTCTATCGCCCAGTACCTGAAACAAAAGACCGTTCACACTTTTAGCACTTTACACTTCGACTATCGACAATAATCCAAATAAAGTACAGTACCTACCTTGTATTATTCCTGTTCTATAATCCATTGTTGGTAAATCTTGACTCGTCCGTAAACAAGATATAATAGTTAAATAGGTGATTCTCAGCATTTTGTCGATGAAACCAATTACAATATTCCAGGCGACTTTCACCGTCATTTTCATACAAATGTTGATGCAACTGATACTTGATGGATTTAAATGGATGTTTTTTCAAAATTTTCCTAGCAGAATCCTTACTTATAGCTAATTCGGCGCCAATCTGCCTTGAGGAAGTTGTGCTATCATATTGTACTAAAGCTAATACATTAATTTCAGCTTTCTCATTAATAACAAATGCTTCTTGGTCTTCGTGAACATCAGGCTCAGTTCTTAATTTTTCTTCAAGCCACTGGAAATACCTTCTTGACGGTTGCTGCCTCCCTGGATTTCGCTCTAAATACAATCGTTCAGCGGCATAAGAATTTTTTAAACATTCACCATAAATGAGAAGCATGTCAATTTGTTCGGTTCGTGAATAACGGGGCATTTTTTGAATATTCCACTAACTGATTTCGATTTCCAAACCCTTTTAAAATGGCAGAATCAAAAACACTACTTCGAACGTCAAAATAATATGGATAGCAGCGTTCGTGAGAGCTCTCGTTTCTTTTTTGTTTCATTTCAAAATACATCTTAATCAGCCTACTTGTTAATATTTTGGTTCGAATGATTATTGCAATGGAATGATTATTCTGAATAGCACAAACATCGTCCATAGGTAGATATTAGAATATCTATGGACGATGGCACAGACCAAGTACGTTTATGTTCCTATTTAACCTAGAACCTACAGGATATAATTTATCATTCCACATTTTAATGTTATTTTTGCGTATGGCGATAATAGAGCAAGAGCAACTATTATAAAGTGACGTATGGTTTCCATAGACAACTTTTCAATTTTTGGCTTTCATTTTGCTTCCACGGCCTACTCGGTGAATTTCAATAATAATTTTTTTCTAATCTAGTTTCAGGTAAAATACCAACTTGTGATATGTCATTACAAAGGGAATTGAATGCTGAATAAAGCAAAAAGAAAAAAAATAGGATTTCCATTTAAAATAAGAAAGTTGATGTTACTTCCGGTCAGACCGGAAGTTAACTTCGACATGTCAATATGCTCAAATTCTAGCTCTTATGTCATTATATTGACGCTCCAAATTTCACAAACCTACTTCATACAATAACTGAGATATTCCGTAGGCAATACTTCCGTAGCCACTCGGTATGAATGTTATATCTGATTCCTGAATGAGCCCTTTGTCCCGGAATTACGTCATACACTATAAACATTGCATCATCTACTACGCAGACGATAGAGGATATTCCTCAGCACATTTGAAGGTCTTCGTGGAATACTAGAAACTACGCAGTATCCAGTCAGCATTTCCTAACCTATAAAGTCGAGAAGACCGGGTTCAAGTCGTACAAGTCTTTCCAGTCTTCAAACCAAGTAGTTTAGTAGATTTGAATCAATACGAGTTTTAAACCATTATAATTTCGCATGTAAAGTTCAATATTTCCATATTGTAATAAATGTGAATAAAGTCTGTTTTTAAAAACTCAAACCAAAGAAGACTGATTTAACAAATTGGCGCAGTCGTGCGGATCTCGAAAACGCTGTGATCCAACGAAGAAACAGCGGTAGTCTCCAGACTTCCAATGAGTCCAAGAACCGCAAAGAAGAACCCAGTGGACAAGACGGTCTCTTCAACAACAAGAAACCCGCATAAGTCATCGAACATTGCTCACCTCGTCGTGAAGAAATCACCTTTTGGAACCCGCGTAAGTCTTCGAACGCTGCTCATCCTGTTGGAGCTAGAGCTTCATGAAGTAGGACTTCATCTTTCCACAACCCCCGGAGACAACAAGAAAAAGAAGAAAGAAACAAGAAGAAAGAAGAAGCAAGCCACCCAGAGCTTAGGAAGCTCAACCAACCAGCATTAGACGTAGGAAACTCATTGTAAGTACCACATCGAATCATTAATCATTTTGTTGTATTTTGATATTTTTCTAAATTTGATTTAACCTTGTTATCCCAAAATTTACCCAAAATGTCACATCATAGTTCAAATGAAAGCTTACATAATGAACGCGAAGTACCATTAGAACCGTATAAACTTTCCGAAATATTCTCGATAATTCCAGAATATGATGGTGATTCAATTTCGCTTGGAAATTTTCTTAACGCCTGTGACCATGCGCAAGCTATGGCAGTAGACCAACAAAAATTGCTTTTAACTATTCACATTAGAAACAAACTCAGAGGAAAAGCTGCTCAATTGATAAATTCCAGAAATCCAGAAAATTATCAAGAGATTAAAATTTTATTAAATTCTCACTTTGGTGATTCCCGTGACTCAACATCTTTGATACAGGATTTACAAAGAATAAGGCAAGCAAATGGAGAAAATGCACTGACGTTTTTCTCAAGACTTCAAATTCATAGCGCGAAAATGTATTCGTGTATACAAAGATCTATGTTAACAAACGCACAGAAAAACGCACAGTCTCAACTAATTGAAAATATGGTTTTAAATACCTTATTAACAGGCCTCGAACCCAAAATCGGTCAAATTATTCGAGCTAGCTATCCAAACAGTATGCTAGAAGCTTCAGTTAGAATAAAGCGTGAGACAGCTCTCATACTTTGAAAATCAAAAATCAATCAATCGTTCATCACAACCTCAAAGTTCAAGAACAAATCATAATACAAGACCACAAATAAATCGACCAAATAATTTCCAAAGGAATTATTTCCAACCCCAAATGAATCAACCCCAAATGTATCAACCTCAAACGAATCAACCCCAAATGAGTCAACCTCAAATGAGACCAAATATGTTCCAAAATCAAAATCCAAATCAAAATTTTCAAAGACAAGCAAATCCTCAATAGCAACAACGCGGACAATATTTTCAAACAAATAGACCCACAGTAATCAAGAATAACCCTCAATGGAATTTAAATGCGAATAAAACCCATTTATTAGATCATGAGTACGATTCATTATGCTCAAATACAGATTTTGAGTATCAAAACGAAAATATTTATGAATATTCAGACCAAGGAAACGAGTCATTCTATGATGAGAAAGATTATTTCCCGGAACAACAGCAATATGAACAAATACCAAATGAAAATTTTGACTATGAAGTAGAACAACTTCAAACGGATTTTCACAATTTTCTGTCACTAGACAACCCACCTATCAGTACAACTACCAATCCATGTACGACACAATTAATGAATACCAATCCCCAATCTCGACAAACCCTATATGCAGACAATCTAATTATAGAACAACAATGTCCAACTCAACAGATTCCTCCTGCAATCGAAATGAAAGCGAATCTCGCAGCGCTAATCAAAACTCGCGAATTCAAGCCAGAGAAAACAATACCCACTATGAACGACCTCAAGACTGATCAGTAATTTCTGTAACATCCAATTGTAGCGATTTTTATTATTTAATCAGCCCAGCTAATTTTAAAATATTAATTGACACAGGTGCAGGTATCTCGATTTTTAAAAGGAAAACAGCTGAAAATTATACAAAAAGATTTACAGAAAATATACCAGTTACAGGAGTTACAGATGGAAAAGTAATGGTAAAAGAGTCAGTTTTAATACCATTTGGCACAGAAGAAAAACCAGTTTGGCATAAAGTTTACGTACACGATTTAGATATCGAATTTGACGAAATTTTAGGTACCGATTTTTTGAAAAGATTTGATGGAGTAGTAGATATTGGTAATCAAGTTTTAATTTTGAATTATAAAACCTTCCCTTTATGTTCAGCCCGGAAAACACCTGCTGGAATATCAGTAAATATAAATAATGAACAAAAAATTCAAGGAAACTTACAGGAAAAGTTCAGTACACAAAATCTCGAAAATAAAATAACAATCGAACCAAGAGTTGAAAAAGTTTTTAAATTAAAATCCAAATTAAGAAATACAGAAGCTATACTGTTAGCTACTGAAAAAGAGAAAGGTAAACTTCCAAATGCCCCAGTCAAAATTAACGAAAAAGGAGAATTTTTAGTAACCGTTGTAAATATAAACGCAATTGAAGAATCTATTGATTTTAATGACTTACAATTTGAAGAATATTATGGAAATGAAGTTGACATTGAAACAGAAAACATACTTCGTCTAAAACATCTTAATGAAGAAGAGAAAGAACTAATTGAGACCTTATGTTTAGAATTCACAGACTTATTTTATTCAGAAGGTGATCCTTTAACTTTCACCAGTGAAATCAAACATACAGTGAAACTGAAAGATGGTGCACAACCCGTTTCAACAAAATCTTATAGATATCCACACGTACATAAAGAAGAAGTGAAGTAACAAATTTCAAAATTATTAGAACAAAATATAATTAGATCCTCAATTTCACCATGGTCAGCCCCTGTTTGGGTTGTACTGAAAAAACTTGACGCATCAGGAAAACAAAGATGGCGTGCAGTAATTGACTATCGGAAACTAAATGAACTAACTATTGATGATAAATATCCTTTGCCCAATATATCAGATTTATTAGACCAACTCGGAAAATGTCAATATTTTACCACCCTTGATCTAGCCTCAGGTTTTCATCAAATTGAAATGCATCCTAACGACATAGAAAAAACCGCTTTTTCTGTTGAAAATGGTTTATACGAATTTCTCAGAATGCCTTTCGGAATGAAAAACTCTCCTAGTACTCTCCAAAGAATTTTAGATCATATTCTAACCGGACTTAGAAACGAGAGATGTTTGGTATATATGGATGATATAATTATTTATTCCCCGACTATAGATGAACACATATTTAACTTATTTTTAAGAGATTAAGAAGTGCGAATTTGAAAATACAACCTGACAAATGTGAATTTTTGAGACAAGAAGTCGCCTATCTAGGACATGTTATTACTAAAGATGGAGTGAAACCAAACCCAGCAAAAGTTTGTTGTATAATTAATTTCCCAGAACCAGCCAACCCAAAAGAAATTAAACAATTTCTAGGGCTTCCAGGTTATTATAGAAAATTTATTCCAAATTTTTCAAAAATTTCTAAACCCATGACAAGATTATTACAGAAAGATGTATCTTTCCATTTTGATGAAGAATGCAAAAATTCTTCCAACAATTGAAAAAAGCCTTGACTTCAACCCCAATTTAGATTTATCCAAATTTTGATGAACCTTTTATCTTGACAACCGATTCAAGCTCATTTGCAATTGGATCCGTATTATCCCAAGGACCAATAGGAAAAGACTTACCTATTGCCTATGCATCTAGAACATTATGTCCCGCTGAAACAAAATATTCAACTATTGAACAAGAACTTTTATCCATGTTATGGTCAGTTAAACATTTTATACCCTATCTTTATGGTAGAAAATTTAAATTTATAGTAGACCATCGACCACTAACATGGTTATTCTCAATAAAAGACCCTGGTAGTAGACTAGCCAGATAGCGTTTGAAATTAGAGGAATACCAATTCGAAGTTATTTATCGACCCGGAAAATTTCATAAGAACGCAGACGCTTTATCTAGAATCAGAATGAATCATTTTGATGATTGTAGCAAAGTCTTATCAAATATTTTAATGGCAAATGATAATCTTGAAGAACATGATATTTCAGATACAGAGACTGAAGTAGCTCAAGAAACTGTATTAGAAGAATTAAGAAACTTTTCTAGACTTTTTAAAATCAAATCATTAATTGATTACTCAAAATTTAAATTCATCAATGATCAATTACTAGACAAAAGTCATAAAGACATTTTTCCACAAAACTACACCATTAAATGATAAAATATTTGACGATATATTTGAAGAAGATATAGATTTTTATCCAAATAAAATAAATATTGTTTCCAGTAGAACTGTAAAAGATCGGAAATATTATTTGATATTAGTACCTTTTGAACCTGAAGATGCAATTGAATACATGTTCAGTTCCTTATATCGATGCCAAGACAAATTTCAACCCTCAAAAACGTATTATGTCGAAAATAATGTCGATCTACCTATTCAAGAAATGCTTTCATGTATCTTAGCAGATAAAGAGAATATTAAATTCGAAATATGTCAAGACGTAGTTCGAAACCACAACGAAAATGAAATACCAATAATATTAGATCAATACCACAATGGTAAAAAGAATTTGCATCGTGGAATAAATGAAACTTTGAGAAGAATAAGAGAAAAATATAATTGGACAGGCATCACAAAAGATGTTGAAAATTTCATAAAAGCTTGTGAAATTTGTCAAAAAGCAAAAATATGTCGACAAAATTTACAGAATCCTCTTGTTATAACAGAAACTCCCAAAACAGCTTTTGAAAGAGTAAATGTTGATATTTTAGAAATTCCAGTAAAAAATTATATTCTCACACTGAGATGCGAATTAACTAAATTCACCCAAGCTTATCCAATACCTGACAAAACCGCAAAATCAGTCGGTAATACTTTACTTGTATTTTTCCAACATTATGGAACTCCACTTAGAATCCACGTAGATTCAGGTAAAGAGTTTAATAAGCACATCGTAAAAGAGCTTTGTACACTATACGACATAAAGATTACAATTTCTAGTGTAGACCATCCACAATCAAATGGTTCTATAGAGAGATTTCATGCCACCCTTGTCGAAATGTTACGAGTTCATAAGATAGAAAATCCTAATGAATATCCCCAGTCAATCTTACCCCTTGCTGTTATTGCTCATAACAACAGTAAAAATAAAACCCATGGATTCAGTCCTTATGAGTTGATATTTGGACACACTTCAGGTAGACCCCCTGAAACTACATATAATCAAAAAGATCTTTTAACCAAATATATAAGAGATCTTGATAATAGAATGGAATATTATTATAAAGTAGCTCGTGAAAATACTGAAAGGAGAAAACAAAATGCGAAAAAACGATTTGACGAAAATATCCATCACGAAACTCGATCTTTTAAAGTTGGAGATAAAGTCTTTGTTAAAGAATCTCAAATAAAGAATAAATTAGAAAATAAATTTAATGGACCTTTCGAAATTATCGAAGTGTTTCAACATTCAGCCATGCTTAAGAATCAAATCAAAAGTAAATTTTGATAGACTGAAACTATGTTTTGTTTCAGATCAGGAAAATCTAGAAAAAGAAAATTCAGATCAAGAATGATTCTTCTCCTGTTAGCAGTCATCCACATTGTTAACGCTCAGTATGTTAACACCTATCAAAAACTCAGTAGGAGTATATTACCATGAACAAGGTGATATTAAAATTTCAAATGAAAAATGGACTTTATTAGTAGTAGAAGATATGGCACAAGTAAAAGAAGATATTGATCATAATGCAAGAATATTAAATAACTTGATTGAACTTATAGAAACCATCAACCCGAGAATAAAATATTTTAGTGGAGAAATCAGTACGCATATTAGTCTGTTGAATAAAATTGCTCATCAAGTAGAGGAAAAGTATTACGTATCTCAAGTTGATTCGAATGATCATAACAAAAGATATAAAAGAGGTTTAATAAATGGCGCTGGATCAATTTGGAAAGCCCTTACCGGAAATTTAGATGCCAGTGACGGTGAATACTTTAACGATTGTATTAACAAAATATACAGGGATGAACACCAAATTGAAAATTTACTCAAAAACCAATTTTCAGTTAGAACTTCTGTAATAAAAGAATTTAATAGTACCATTCAACAATTGCAAGTAGATGAAGAAACATTTAATGAAGATATAAAACAAATTGAAACTTTATTTTATGATCTTTCAGACCATTTAGCAATGGTTGATGCAAAGTTGAAAACTATCGAAATCTGTGAACAACTATTGGAAAGTTATACATTTTTGGAAAATTATTTGAATGACATTCTCAATGCAATTACGTTTGCTAGACTACATATTATCCATACTTCAATAATTAAACCCAATGACTTAGTATCACCTCTTCAAGAAACAACACAAACAATTCAAAATAATTATTTACCTTTACCCGCGAAACTTTCATCAGTATCTAAATACTTAGATATTATTGAATGACTAGATTTTCAAGCAGATTCAAGGATAATTTTTGTATTGAAAATTCCCTTAGTTGAACCTGAAATCTATACTGTTTACCGATTGTACCCCATTCCTATCCTAGATAACAGAACAGGGTTACATCATATTTCACCAACAAATAAAAATTATATTGCAAAAGATGATGATTCTATGATGTACACTGCTTTTCAAAATTTAGATCAGTGTAAGTTACTTTTTTATAATTTTCATATATGTGAAAATGTTATTTCTTATCCAATTGATAGCAATGCAATTTGTGGAGCTCAAATTTTGAGACCAATACTAGAACTTCCAACTTCCTTACTTTTTGCAAAAGATTATATGTTTTTGAAATTCAACAGAATACTTGGTTAATAACTGTATCAGATCCTTTGGCTGTTACAATTAATTGTCAAAAACAAGATATTGTCACAAAAATAATTAAAACGAATTCAATTTTGAAACTAGAACCTAATTGTAATTCATTTATTGGAAATACAAGAGTATATGCAAAATACTTTGTTACTCAAGAAAAGAATATTACTTATTAAAGTTATCCAATTTTGATTCCATATCAATGTTGCAGTGATGTAAAGAAAAAATTTCCAAAATTAAAGCCTTTGAAATTGAGCAAATTAAATGTTGATAATTTAAACATTACTCAACATAAATTAAATCAATATTCTGACCAACTTGATCAAATTATTAATGAACCCTTTGTGAGGAAACATGTTTCATGGTTTACGATTCTCAAATTTGTAATAATTGTTTTTGTAATTTTACTTAACATATTTTGTAAATGCAAAAATAGACGTTCAGTGAAAATTGGAATTATGACATCAAGAGATGATCCACCTCCAAGAACAGGAAGAACTCTTGCATCACTTCGAAGATTGTTACCTTCAAAAAGAAGACCAAGTATCCACTTAGATGAAAGAGAAGAAGAAAGTATAGAATTGAACTCCAATAAATCATTAGCTTGATGTGAAAGTTGCAGCACCGCATCAACTTTCTTTTCAAGGGAGGAGTTGTTATATCCGATTCCTGAATGAGCCCTTTGTCCCGGAATTGCGTCATACACTATAAACATTGCATCATCTACTACGCAGATGATAGAGGATATTCCTCAGCACATTTGAAGGTCTTCGTGGAATAATAGAAACTACGCAGTATCCAGTCAGCATTCCCGAACCTATAAAGTCGAGGAGACCGGGTTCAAGTCGTACAAGTCTTTCCAGTCTTCAAACCAAGTAGTTTAGTAGATTTGAATCAATACGAGTTTTAAACCATTATAATTTTGCATGTAAAGTTCAATATTTCTATATTGTAATAAATGTGAATAAAGTCTGTTTTTAAAAACTCAAACCAAAGGAGACTGATTTAACATAAATAACATAGAACAACAAAAACAAAATTAAAGCATCTTCATCATCATGTAGTATTTGTCGAACATTAAAATTGAGATATTCTACAACTGAGTACAAGCAATACCTCAAAAGAAAGCGTTTAATTTTGGTTTTGAAATCGTGAACTTTCAAATGACTAACTTGTTTAGGTAGTTTATTATATACCCCAATATTCAAAGAATTCCTATCTGACCTCACCAATCTATGCATGGGTTTTCTCAGCAAATCTCGTGATAATAATAATAATAACAATAGCTTCATTCATACATAAATACATTAAATATTGTAAACTGAAACAGTGACATTAAGAAATGCAGTACAAATAAAGACAGAGAAACCCACTCAAACCGAAGTTGTGCGTGGGACTCCTATTGCGAAATGCATAGATCAAAATATTTGTAAGATAGCGTACTGTGTCTATATAAAAGAATTAAAAGTATATAATTGAAAAAATATGAACATAAATATAATATTAAATTACGGTAAATTGATAGGTATATTTGAGTGAAAAGTGTAAATGTGAAACGGTATGAAAAGTAAATATAACAGATTTTGAATTTCGGATAACTATTGTCGTCTTTATTTTTTTATCTGAATGTTGTGAACGATATCATAATAATATTGAGTACATACATTTTTAAAATGTTTTTGCGTAGGTTAATATCATTTTTCGAATAGATATAGGTCTTGTACATGTCCGGTAAGATGTTGAAAATTTTTCTACTGTGGTATTGGAATGAGTGTTGTCCAATGGATTTTTTGTAGCGTTCACTTGTACATCACCCTTTGATTTGGTGCGGGTGTTATAATCGTGCATGATTGGTTGTAGTGTCATTTTGTTTTTGTAAATATACATGATTATATTGTTCAAATATATTTGTCTGATATCGAGTAGCTACGAGTCAATGAAGATTTGATCAGAATAATGGTCATTATTTTTGTGGTACATGATTTTAAGTATTTTTCTCTGTAGTACTACATCTTTCTTAAGGTGGATGTCTAAAATACCACCCCAGAAGTTTTTTCATTGTGGTCTGCTAGTAAAATTTCCATGTTTCTATTATGATCATTCATTATTAATTTATCATAGTTTGACAACTGACTTTCGTAGTTTGCGAACGGCAGGAACTTGGTTTTCTCGAAGTTAATCGTGAGTGACTTGTGATCGAACCAATCTTTCAATGTTTTGATTTGATTTTCAACTTGATTTCCAAAATACTCCAATTATCGTCGGTGTAAAGTATGGCCGTGTCATCAGCGAAACAGTTCCCTGTGGTATACCGTATGTAATTTTTCTTTGTGAGCTGACAGCTTCATTTATTTTAACTATTTGTTTCCTGCTAATCAGATAACTTCTGAAGAGTTGTAGAGTTTTCCCTCGTATTCCCGAACTCTCCAGTGCCTCTATCAACTGGACATGATCTGGTGCGATATTGGTGAATCACAGTTTCCGCTTCATAACCTTTTCTGTTTATGTAGATTTCTAGAAGAGTGTAATATAAAATAATTGTAGGAAGTGGCATAATTTGGAGATTTCGGAAAAGTGGTCTGCAATGGTCCCTGTAATTTTCCCCGCTAATGATTCAGATGACCTTTTTTTGCTGAACAAATATTTTTTGAGCATGGCAGGAGCTGCCCCATAGAAGTGTGCCATATATTATATGAGTATGGAATAAACTAAAATAGATGGATTTAAGAACATCAGTATTCACAAAATATTTTATTCTACGGATCAAGAAAGTATTGCTGGCTAATTTATGATCTAGCTGTCCAATGTGAGCTGCTCAATTTAGTTTATCATCAATCACTACTCGTAGTAGTGAGACAGTTTTACCAATCGAGATAATCGGAAGAGAGGATATCAACAACTCTTCATTTTTATCATTGTTCAATTAAATTTATTGGTATCGAATCATTTATTGTCATGTTCCAACGAAAATTTCGCGGATTCTGATAAAGATTTTAGACTCTTATCAGAATTCATTAGAGTAGTGTCATCAAGCAAAAATGCAATATCCATCTACGTTACTTTTGGATAACATTTTAGACGCTCAAAATGTTAATAATTTTGAGTAATGCAAGATGCAATCTGGGTGTAGAGTTTTTTTTAGTCAGTATTGGTACTGGCATTTAAATAGTCAAGGTCGCATCTTTTCAACTGACCAGATTTAGGAGGCGCAACGCAGGGCAAACTGTACCCGAATCCGGCACAACGTGCGTAAAGGCATTTTTTTCTCGTGTAAAAAAATCAAATGAGATTTCCAAGCTTAACAGTACTTTCATTGATTTTCCGATTTTCCCACACTTTAGTATTGAGCGAGAGCTTTCAAGTTCTGAGTCTACTTATTAGCGCAACAACATTAAAAGTCTGGGACTTGTAGGTCCCACATATCCGAAACTACTCATAGGATCTTTTTGTGCCCTCGGTGACTTCTGTTCGGGATGCCGAGAACTTCATTTTCCCAAAGTAACAGCTAATTTGACAGAAAGCCAGATTCCCATAAGATCTGTGAGGGGTTCTTTCTATTTATAAACATACATATTGGAGTTTTAAATCTTTGCAATTTATTGATATTACAATCATATAATATGCAAAATCTCATATTTGATAACCCTTTCGAAGAACCCAACCTGAGGAAGAGATTGCATGTTCATTGAGCATGGACTGAGCTGAGTTGAATTTCTGAAAATGAGAACAAAGGTAACAGTATACAAAGAGTACAGGAGTAAGTACTAGCCTGGGCATATCTGAATAATAAAAATAATCATTCTTTGACAACAACAATAAACCAATTGTTATTATACTTCAAAACAATAATATTCTATATTGTTTTCAATAAAAATAAATAAAAAAAATTGTCATAACAATTGGCGCCCAATGTGGGGCGATTTGGAAAGGGCTAATTTGAAGGTAGAGTTTGTGTGATTGAGAGTGTTGAGAAGTGAGTGTGAAGTGTGACAGGAAAGAGTGAGAAATTTTGTGAGTTGAGAATTTGAAAAGAATTTGAGGTAGTGAAAATGGATCTAAGGAATGAAAAACGAACAAGCATGAATGAACAGGGAGAAGAAATACATAGTGGAGATTATGCTGAAAGTAGTGAAATGCAAGAAGTTGAAAGACAAGGAAGGAGAGTAAGTGATCAAGTGATACATTAGAGGGTCAGATACAAATGCAAATAAAATAGAAAATGTGCAAGAAAGTATGAGAGAGAGCATTGAAAGTGTAAATGGAAATATAGAGTGTGTCAGACAAGATATGCAAGAGAATATGAATAGATTGGAAATAAGAATGCAAGATCAGTTAGAGGAAAATAAGAAGGAAATTGCAAATATGTATTAAGATTTTAAGAAGAAAATAGAACAAAATAGTAGTAAATTTTATGAAACCACAAGTAATAAAATATTAGATATTAGCAATTCTGTAGACAATAATGATAGGAAAATACAGGGTGGATTTAGAGAATACTAGTCAGGAAATAATGCGGAAATTGAAAAAACTAAATAACAAAGTAGAGTCACAATTTAAGGAGTCAAATCACAAAATAGATAATATTAATGAACAGCAATTGAAACAAATCAAAAATATAGAACAAAAACTCAAAGAATTTAAACAGAATAGAAGAACAAATCTAGAAACACGAATAATCAGTACTTGCCAAAAATTCAAAGCAATAATTAATTTTAAGGAAATATAAAGAAATTACATCCCATCATTTTTATAAAAATAATAAAAAATAGAACTATGGGCATATCAGGAATAGAGGAATTAAAGGATACTATTAGACAGTATTTGATTATTCAACGGTGTATATGGTTTAATAGCCAGGAAAAGAATATCAATAATTTCGACGATTTTGAGAGATTATTTATTACACAGTTAATAGTTCGAGACAAGTTACAATTCGGAATATTTGACGAAAATAGAAGTTTAAATTATAACAATTATGCCATACAATTATCGACTTCTGTAGAGCACCAAAATTTCTGCTAGAGCCATATGTAAAGCTGGAAACACATACCTATGAACACCCGATAGAATTCATAAAATTAAATAACAAAGAGGAAGAACAAATAGTAGGGTTAATAATTTTAAAAGGTAAAATAGGGGAAAAACAAATAGATATACTAATAGTTTCAAGGTCTGAAGCTTCGTTAGTGAAGGAAAAAACTATAATAGAAACAAATTTAATAGTGGTAAATGGAAAGAAGCTGGTCGAAACAAATCAATTCATAGATATTAAGGTGATAATTAACAATAAAAATTAAAATTTTCAATTACTAGTAGTAAAGGATGTGGAATTTGATGTGACTGTTGGTACAGATCAGTTAGAAAAAATGAGAGCGAAAATAAATTATGAAAAAAAAGGTATTGAAATGGATGGTAAGTGGTTTGAATTTCTAGAAGCACAAGAAGGTATAATGAAATATATTTTATATATGAGAATGAGAGTTATGAATGTGAAAATAAAAATGAAGAAGGTGAAAATAATAATAATATATATAAATGTAATGAAAAATATGGAAGTTATGTTGAAGAATTATTAAATAAATATAAGAATTTGATTATGAATGAATCCAGAGTAGCCAGAGAGTATGTGCATAAAATAGAAGTGAGAGAGATAAATAGTTTAGGTCAAAGAACTGTTCAATTCCGTACAGATATAAAGATAAAGTAAGAAGAGAAATAGAGAAAATGATGAAACATGGGATAATTTAGAGGAGTACTAGTAATTAAATCAATCCAATCGTAGTGGTAGTTAAAAAAATGGGGAACTCAGGCTCTGTTTGGATGCCAGGGAATTAAATAAAATAACTATTCCACAATACGAAGCAACTTTGAATATTGAAACCATTTTTGACAAAATTTCCAATACTGAATGTTTTTCTAAAATAGAATCAAAGCATAGTATTTGGTTGATTCCTTTAGACGAAAATTCAAGAAATTATTCGGGTTTTTCCATAAAAGGGATAATTTATAGATTCTGTGTTGTTCCAAAAAAAATAATAATAAAAATTCTAAAATAGCTAAAATATTGTAATTGTTAGATGAAGCAGGAATAAAAATCAATTTAAACAAATGTCAATTATTTCAAACTGAAGTTAACTATTGAATGACAAAGAACTGGAAATGGACCCAGAAAGAATACGTACGATACAAGAATACACTAGACCTCATAACTTGAAGATATTAAGGGGATTTTTGGGGATACTCAATTATTTCAAAAGATTAATTCCAGATCTTAGTAATAAAGAGCTACCTTTGATAGAATTGTTAAAGAAAAACGATAGATCGAAATGGAGAGATGCACATGAACAAGCTTTTATAGAATTTCAACAAATTTTCATTAATTAACTAAATGTTCACCGCCCAGACTACACTGTACCATTTACTTCAAGGGTGAAAAGAAGTTCCTTTATCTTTTGTTTCGAAAATAATAAAAAAATATGAACGTAATTATAGTGTCACTGAATTGGAGTTAGCGAGTATAATATTTTATATTGGTAAGCTAAGATTTTACTTACAAGGAGCAAAGTTTTTCATCGAAACTGACCACGAGGCATTACTTTCTATTGTAAATTGTAAATTGGCTAGTAATAGAATTCAAAGATAGCCATTGCTACTTCAGGAATATGAATTTAAAATAAGATATATACCAGGACCACAGAATATAATTACAGACACAGTAACTAGGATGGAAACAAATGAGCCTAACAATACTAGACAAATTAAAATAGGGGTAAATGTATTTAGGAATAGGACAGGACTCCTCTCATTACAAACAATAAAACAAGACCAAAAAGCACTCACTGACAAAGAAAAAGGGGAACAATAGACAGAGATGGGATTATTATTAAAATAGTCATTGGGGAAGAACTTTACATGATAAGGAAAGAACTAACACAGAAAATAATTGACGACTTACATCAAAAATTCTCACTAAAACTATATTAGTACCAGAGACATAGAAACGACAAAGGACATTTTAAACAAATGCAGACGGTCAATTGGGAAAAAATAAGAACATGACTCACAAAAACGAATCTAGAAGCATAATAACACACAAACCACTACAAAAATTTTCATGGACTTCATTAGCAAATTAATAACCACGGACAACAAGAATAAACACATATTCATAATAACGAATCATTTTTCAAAATTTGTGACGCTGTATCCAACAGTAGTAGATATGAGAGAGCAAAAGGATTCAAGGTCAAATCCTGTGAGTGAGCAAAAGGATTCAAGGTCAAATCCTATGGTCAAATCCTATGAGAGTGCAAAAGGATTCAAGGTCAATGTGTTGACGTCACGTTTCTGGTTACATATTTAGACAGATCAGTGAAATTGAATATGGGTTTAATGACCTCTTTCAATTGCACGTGTCAGATATCAAATTACCTGGAATGTGCTGACGTCATGTTTCCGGTTACATATTTGGACAGATCAGCGAAATTCAATAGGGGTTCAATGACCTATTTCAAGGTCAAAGAGTGCAAGTGTCTAATTACCTGGAATGTGTTGACGTCACGTTTCCGGTTACATGTTTAGACAGATCAGTGAAATTTAATATGGGTTCAATGACCTCTTTCAATTGCACGTGTCATATATCAAATTACCTGGAATGTGCTGACGTCATGTTTCCGGTTACATATTTAGACAGATCAGCAAAATTTAATATGGGTTCAATGACCTCTTTCAATTGCACGTGTCAGATATCAAATTACCTGGAATGTGCTGAAGTCATGTTTCCGACGGGTTCAATGGCCTATTTCAAGTTCAAAGAGTGCACGTGTTAGATATCAGATTACCTGGAATGTGCTGACGTCATGTTTCCGGTTACATGTCTAGAAATCTGAGATGGGTTCAATGACCTCTTTCAAGGTCAAAGAATGCACGTGTCAAGTTGAAATAATTCTAGATGAAATTTTCCCCACTACTACTGATAAAAAGTATATATAAACAGGATACAATAAGATGACAGACATTCTCTAATTAAAATGAGTAACAACCAATCCAAATTCAACTTGTCAAGCGAATATTTTTGCAAAGAAAAATCAAAAGTGTTATTGAGTGAAAGAAATTTCCCTTTAAACAAATCTAAAAGTAAATTTGTTGTTGTTAATCTCTCATATGATTTGAATTCCACACCATGTATTGAAATTTCAGGAAATAAGAGAGATAGAGTGATTTTCACAGAAACCGAGTGAAACCAGTTTTTGACGTACCAAGGAATCATTACCAATTATTTTTACTCATCCGATGAAGTTGAGTCCATTGAAGACGATAGATTCACCGTTGAGTTTACCCAACTCACAAATGGACGAGTAGTCAAAATAACAAAAGATCATTCCACCGTGTATTTAGGTTTCGAAACAGTATGCAACCTATGGGAACTGCAACCCCTAATTGAATATAGGGTAGATATTTTGAAAAGGCAGCATTATGCAAGCTGAGTGGTGATGTGTTGCAAAAAGGTGACTTGCTTCAGCCAGGCGTAAATCTCAATAGCGAAAATATAAGTGTAACTTTGGAATTCATTCATCTGCATCCGGAAGTTTTCAGAGCTGAATTCTCTGATGTACCATGAATGAAAGAGTGACATTTGATGAGAGATAATAAAACTTATTATATGTTCACATGGAAATTTGCGTACAAGGATTTTCGAAAACCCTATTGGATTCATGCAGCCATAAACAGAATGCGCTTCTAGAGGCGAATATCAAAAACTTCAAATATCATCGCACCCATTCTGGATTCAACCCATAGAAGAATAATTTACAATAATAGATTTTATGAATAATTTATAATGTAAATATGGTATAAATAAAACTTTCATGTGAATATTGTTACGAGATTGATAAAAAATCCCCTAACTACGCCGCTGGCCAGACTTGCACGCGTATCGTCAATATGGTTTACGAGAAAAAGGCAGATAGCTGCCGATAATGAATATTCGGGATAACCGAACCGTCGCGTCGCAAAGATTCTGGTTACACTTGAGTACCTATATAAACACGAAACATTTGACTGGAGAGGAATTTTTATGAAGAGAATTTATTAAGTGATAATAAGCAGAAGTGATTGGAATATGTAGATAGTTGTATTGTTGTATAGATCTAAGTGTTTTATTAGTCAGTGAAGTGTTGTATGTTTATTTATAGTTAAGTTAGAAAATAAACAGTTTAGTAGTGTGCTCGGCCTATTAATTAGCAAAACGTAACAGTGGTGTCCGAAGCGGGATATTAGTGAAAAACAGAAACAACCTATTTACAAACTATTTATGGTGAATACGAAGAGTACATCGTACGATACGATGGAGGACATTGTGAAATTTATCCAAAATCAGTTTGCGAATTTGGAAAGAAGGCGCCAGGAGGAAAAAGAAGAAGAGGAAAAGCTGCGCCAGGAGGAAAAACAAAAAAAAAGAAACGCGTCGGTTGGAGGAAAAGAAAGAACGAGAGGAGGCACTCCAGAAAATTCTCGAAGAACAGAGAAATGAACGAGAAGAGGCACTCCAGAAAATTCTCGACGAACAGAGAAATGAACGAGAAGATGAAAAACAAGAACGAGAAAAGAAAAACAGGATGAGGAAGTGCAACGGTTGGATGAAAAGAAAGAACGAGAAGAGGCCATCCAGAAACTTCTCGAACAACAAAAGAATGAATTGGAACGAATAGAAAAACAAAGGACAACAGACTCCCAGAAGGTTCTAGAACATCAAGACAAGTTCTTCCAACATGTATTACAGAAAACCGAAGTACAAATGAAGGAACTGAAAGAAGAACTGAAAGAAGAACTAAAGGAAGACGTCAATAAAATCGACGATGAGGTTAATAAGAAATTTGATACAGTGCGAGAGGAGATGAAAGGACTAGAAAATTAGATAGCACTCCTCAAGAAGCAAGATCGTCGAGACAGGGTTGCCACTTCAGGAATTTCCGTAAAACCACCGACTTTTGATGGTCCATGTATCGCCGACAATTTGAAGCTGCAGCAGTAGCAAATGGATGGGGCGAAGAAGAAAAAGCTACGGACCTTATAGTAGATTTGAGAGGGCCAGCTTTGGGTATGTTACAGACGATACCAATCGAACAGCAAAATAAATATAAAGACCTGATTACTGCATTAGAGTTGCGGTATGGCGATCAACATCGAGAACAACTGTATCGGGCTCAAATGAAAACGCGCACTCAGAAATCACGTGAGAGTCTGCAGGAATTTGAATCAGATGTGAGACGCCTAATTCAGCTGGCTTACCCAAAAGCACCGGGAGATTTCAAAGAACAGTTAGCGGTGCAGTTATTTATAGATGGACTCAGAGATACCGAAATCCGAAGGACTCTACGATTGACACACTTTAAGAGGAGTAGTGATGCCTCAACTCCTTGAGTCCGAAAGTACGAGCGGTTTCAATAGAACAACGAGCAAGCACAGTTACTAGTTAATTGGAGAAGGTTCTGGATGCGCTCAAATCTTTGAAAAGCGGAATGAGCACTCAGGATAACAGGGCTTGCTATCGATGTGGAAAATTGGGACATTTTATTAGAGACTGCAGGGTAAGAATGCCACATAGTTCGCTTTCACCTGTGTGGACAAGGTCTTCCAGTGAGTCCTCAAATTGGCAGCAGAAAAAATTAGATTCAGACAACATTTCGGGGCGCATACCGGCTAGCAAAGATGGAGCCCCCAGGATCATCCCTGTTAAGAGGCTACAAACAACCGAATTGATATCGGGGCGCACACCGGCTAGCAATGATATAGCCCCCAGGGTCATACCAGTGATGAGAATGAGAACCGAATTGATATCGGGGCACATGCCGACTAGCAATGATGAAGCCCCCGAGGTCATCCCAGATAAGAGTCTAAGAATAAATGAATTGCCCAAAAACACAGATACCTTTCCAGAAGACCTGATTCGGATACTTGTGAGCGAATTGTACCTCGCAAAGGGATCAACCAGGTGAGATTAATGGTTGACGACAATTGGCCATAGCGAAAATGAGGAAGGACCAAGAAAGTGATCCAAACATTGCAGATTTTCTACGATGGAAGGAAAGCGGAGCAGAAAGACCCACCTGAAAGAAAAACTCCTTACGATCACCAGGTTTCAAGGCATTGTGGGCACAATGGGATTCCCTGATTGTTGAGAATGGTCTATTGAAGAGAGCGTGGGAATCGGCCGACGGCAGAAAAGTGATTTCTCAATTGGTTGTGCCTAGGTCGAGGATAAGTGATGTCTTGGAGGAGATCCATGGCAGCAAATCAAGTGGACATTTTGGAGTAAATAAGACCTTGGATAAAATACGTCAGAGATTTTATTGGGTCCAATGTCGTGAAGATGTAGAGAGATGGTGCCGAAGATGTCCGAAGTGTGAAGCAAGCAAAGGTCCCTAGACAAGATCGATAGGAGAGATGAAACAATACAATGTAGGCGCTCCCTTCGAATGAATCGCCATCGATGTAGCAGGACCGTTTCCGATGACAAATGATGGCAAAAAATACATCCTCGTTGCCATGGACTACTTTAGCAAATGGGTTGAAGCTTATGCCTTGCCTAATCAAGAAGCATCCACAGTTGCAAGAGCTCTGGTGGATACCATGTTTTCAAGGTTTGGAGTCCCACTGGAGCTACATTCCGACCAAGGAAGAAATTTTGAATCAAATTTATTCAAGGAAGTTTGTGAATTGGGAATTAGCAAGACCAGAACAACGGACCTCCACCCACAGTCTGATGGCATGGTTGAAAGGTTCAATAGGACTATGGAAGTAGTAGAGGAGCACCAAAAGACCTGGGATCAACATCTTCCACTATTCTTGATGGCTTACAGGGCCTCTGTGCACGATTCCACAAAGCTCACTCCAGCCAGCATCATCTTCGGGAAAGAACTTCGGTTGCCCTGTGACTTGGTATTCGGATCACCAAGTTCTGAAGAAAATGATGTACAGGATTATGCAGACGAACTGTGAGATAGCTTGAATGGGATCCACGAATTTGCAAGAAAAAGATTGAAGATAACTAGTGACAGAATGAAGGCTCGATACGATCTCAAGGTCAATACTGGTGAATTCAAAGAAGGAGATCTAGTGTGGTATAAACACCATCTTGGGAAGGACCATATACAATAGTGAAAAGAATAAACGACGTGGTCTATAGAATTCAACGCAGCCCGAGAGCAAAAATGAAGGTCGTTCACCTAGAGAGACTCAAACGTTATGATGGAGACAACGACATTGTTTGATCGGGACGATCAAAATTGAGAGGGGTATAATGTTACGAGATTGATAAAAAATCCCCTAGATACGCTGCTGGACAGACTTGCACGCGTATCGTCAATATGGTTTCCGAGAAAAAGGCAGATAGCTGCCGGTAATGAATATTCGGGATAACCGAACCGTCGCGTCGCGAAGATTCTGGTTACACTTGAGTACCTATATAAACACGAAACATTTGACTGGAGAGGAGTTTTTATGAAAAGAATTTATTAAGTGATAATAAGCAGAAGTGTTTGGAATATTTAGCTAGTTGTATTGTTGTATAATCTAAGTGTTTTATTAGTCAGTGAAGTGTTGTATGTTTATTTATAGTGAAGTTAGAAAATAAACAGTTTAGTGGTGTGCTCGGCCTATTATTTAGCAAAACGTAACAATATTATATTGTTTTATTTGTGAAAGTATCATACAAAATAATATTTTGATATCCACGAATTATACTTATTGCTCAGACCTAACCATTTAATATAGAGTTTGTCTCCTTTTATTCTTAGAATTTTTTCAACCAGAAATACATCAGGGTGTTTAACTGTTTGGAGTTCTTCTTCATAAAATCCACCTTGTATGTCGACATTTTCATGATCTTTAAGAAAATACACAGCGGGATTCAACTGATAGACTTTTCTCGCAGGAAACATTTCATTGGACCAGTTTGGTGTATACCCTTTATCAAATGCTTCTCGCTATTTACTTATTCTTACGTAATCATTGATTTTGAATTTTTTTTCTACTGATCTACTGATTTGAGGTGACTATAAATGTTTTTGAGTAAATACTTTTCATGTCGTTTATTTTCATCTTTGGGTTTCATTCCTATGGTCCTGTTTACTGAATTGTTGTAGTTAGAAACTATTTCTGGTGGAATATCCAACTATTTGTAACTTCCTTGTAGGATGAATTATTTCCACATTCTACTTTTCATAGTCCTGTTAACTCGTTCAACTATGCTAGCTTTCAATTGGAGAAAGTACTATAATGGTTGATTTTCCATTCATCCATCAACTTGCAACTAAAGATGAACACTTATCCTTATTTGCTTGCTCTTTTTTTACAGCAATGCCTATGAGCTGCTCAGATTGTTACGGGAGGTCGTGGGTATCGTTATCTGCTGGTAAGACAGATATATCCTTTGACAAATGTAAGGTATAAAGATAAAAGATATTAGGTATGCATGGGCACCAGGTTCTTTTTTTATTAAATGAAAATACCAAAAACACTGATTTGTCAAAGGATGATCTTTGTGCTTCTCAACAATAAAAAAAAAAGTTCAGAAAACACTATATTCACAAAAGTCCCATGTGACAAAACATGTGTGACAACATTCTAATGAAGTGACAAAGTTACAATCAAATTTGTTATTTTAAAGTTACAAAGGATTCTGGTCTCTCAACATTTGCCTTGAAATGACTGGTTGGTTTATTCACATTTTATGATCAGTTCTTGCGATGAGAAAGACTTACTCCAGAGCTCTACTTTATCGAAGAATGTAGGAGCCTTGTATGGTCTCTCGAGACAATGGCTGCTCTACTAGCAGGATACAATCTGGATACAATCTGTAATCGGTCTGGGGTCTTTCCTGGATCTCATAAAATGTTCGAACGATGAGGTAACGCTGTGAAAAATAAACACAAACCAGTATCTTGTGGCAGGTTGAGTCACACGACTCGAGATATGACCATGATTGTACAAATCTAATCTAGATCTACTTATAGATTATCAAAATGAATGATGATGAAATGAAAGAGTTTAAATTTACAATATATAGATTATTCAGGAAATATATAAATAAGATAAAGAATTTAAATTTACAATAAATGTAAGATTTGCTGAGATAAACAATGATTGAAATATTCAATAGGTATGGAAAGAATTCAATTTTACAGTGAAGCTCAAATTTAGTAATTTCTCAAGCAATGTTAGAGAAGAGTTCAATCACAAGCGAGCATAAGAAAAAGATTTTCATAAAGATATTGTTTTCTATTATTTTTCTATTTAATAGTCAATTTCCAACGTTCAGTGGAACTGACAAGCAAAATAATGATAAGAAACTTGATCTATCTCATCAAGGATGAAAAGGAAATGTGTATCTCCTGACTGAGGAGAAACAGCGAGAGAGAAAGCAAGAGGGTTGAGATAATGCTTTCTTATAAAGTTACAAAGAAAGCAGATGGCTTTATTTGTGTCCAGAACTACTGAAAATGAAAGGTTATCAAAATATATCAAACTTCTTTTGGCTAGGCATCTAAACATGGGTAGTGATGTAAAAGAGAGCGAAAGATCTTACCAAGAGCTCAAAGCTTCATGAGTGAGTGTAGCTTCTTCTGATTAAGATATAGAAATGAGGAATTCAAAGCATTTACTCACCCATGAATCCTGTTCTCCAAGCTGCCAGATCAGACTTTCTCACCGATCACCATCCAGGTTCAGGAATTTAGATCCTAGTTTACTGTTCTTGCCTTTTAAGCAGATTGATAACTTCTGAACATACAGGAAAAACTTGTGGAAACACTTGTATCACTGAAAACCAGAAAGCACAAACAGAAACAAATCTAATTCATAATCTTTTAACTTCAAGATTGATAGAATTAATGAAAATTGTCTCGACTTTCACAGGTTAGAATTTATTTCAGGTATGAGCTGTGACATTTTAGGATTCAGCCGATTCAGGACCGACTCGTCAAAAGAGGTTACGAGTACAAAATGACATTCGATTATGATCACGCATAATACTCAAACTTTGAAGATTTTCAAATTAATCATGAAATGCATGAGTGACAGAGTGACGCACATGCGGCCATTTTACAATGTATCAAAATTGAATTTTCAAAGTTCAAATTAAACGTACCAAAAGAATATCGATTTGTATATCGATTCAATCAGTGAGGAGATCAGAGGAGATTTCAAAGATAATCATGAATGACGCACTTACGGCCATTTTGCATTCATGTTAGAAAGTAGCAAAAATGAATTTTAAATTTCAAATAAAACGTGCCAAAAGAATATCGATTCGATTAACGAATCAGATAGAAGTTAATCATTTTAAAGATAATATTATATACGACCTTTCATTTCCTCGCTCTAGAAAAATTTTAAATTGAGAAAACAAACCACCGCTTCGAATGCTGACTTCAGAGAGGGGCGATAGAAGTTCTCCAAGGGAGGAAGTCAATCTCTCTCACTCTGTCTATCGTCAGTGTTACCTATCGCATAGCACAATTGAATAAATTGGAACAGCTCAATGAGATGGTGTTACCAACATAAAATTCAACAAACCGAAAAAATGGCAACGCAATGTTTTACATTTCGTTACAAACTGTCTGAATTTTCGATTATAGAACTCTTTTCCCATATCCGTTTGTAGTTTCCTGGTTGTAACTTTCATATCTCTCAATATTTTTTGAATCGCATGTGTTACATTTTCTCCACTTTTATTTTTAACAGGCTCACACCAAACATATTTGGAAAATACGTTTATAACAACCAAAATATACTTGAATCCGTTGTTAGATTTGGAGTAGGGAATCATTTCAACCAAATCAGCTTGAAAGAGATCATTAAAACCTTTAATGATAACATTTGAATCGTCTTCGTGAATTTCTATATAATTCTCCTACAATGTCTTCTTTGATTTCATTCATTTTCAGTTAAGTGAAGTACAATTTCGACATACAGTTGATTATGATGCTGCTGATCGACCAAGAAAGTTATCTTATCACCTTTATTTAAAAACTTTCCTGTTAGGCTACTCAATGAAACTGTATTCGCATACTCTTCTCCTAGTGATATATATATATATATATATATATATATATATATATATATATATATATATATATATATATATATATATATATATATATATATATATATATATATATATATATATATATATATATATATATATATATATATATATATATATATATATATATTATATATATATATTATTATTATATTATATATATATTATATATATATATATATAGAGAATAGAGTAGTTTCGTTTCAATCCGAGAGCTCACGATCCGTGCACAGCGCTGTTTCGTTGTTACCAACTCATCATCACGTCTTTATGAGGTCTCTCGAAGTTGAAACGAATGCACTCTGAATAAGTACCATAAGGCAAAGAGAGTATAAATGAAAAGTAACTTGTGACATCTACAGTCACTAGTTTGAAACTTAATTCGACACAAGCCATGGAATCCAAAGGTAGATGTTTACCTACAACATTGACAGGCAGACAGGTGTTTATTTGTTCTGTCCAACCCAAGACTCAATCAAGTTTCTCGTGCGTTATGAGGAACGCAAGCAGAATCTAAAGTGAATAGAGTATTTTCGTTTCAATTCCGAGAGCTCACGAACCGTGGACAGCGCTGTTTCGTTGTTACCAACTCATGTTCGAGAGACCTCATAAAAAGCCTATTCACTTTATATATATAATAAAATGTTCCTTCTTATATATATATATATATATATATATATATATATATATATATATATATATATATATATATATATATATATATATATATATATATAACAATGATTGAAATATTCAATAGGTATGGAAAGAATTCAATTTTACAGTGAAGCTCAAATTTAGTAATTTCTCAAGCAATGTTAGAGAAGAGTTCAATCACAAGCGAGCATAAGAAAAAGATTTTCATAAAGATATTGTTTTCTATTATTTTTCTATTTAATAGTCAATTTCCAACGTTCAGTGGAACTGACAAGCAAAATAATGATAAGAAACTTGATCTATCTCATCAAGGATGAAAAGGAAATGTGTATCTCCTGACTGAGGAGAAACAGCGAGAGAGAAAGCAAGAGGGTTGAGATAATGCTTTCTTATAAAGTTACAAAGAAAGCAGATGGCTTTATTTGTGTCCAGAACTACTGAAAATGAAAGGTTATCAAAATATATCAAACTTCTTTTGGCTAGGCATCTAAACATGGGTAGTGATGTAAAAGAGAGCGAAAGATCTTACCAAGAGCTCAAAGCTTCATGAGTGAGTGTAGCTTCTTCTGATTAAGATATAGAAATGAGGAATTCAAAGCATTTACTCACCCATGAATCCTGTTCTCCAAGCTGCCAGATCAGACTTTCTCACCGATCACCATCCAGGTTCAGGAATTTAGATCCTAGTTTACTGTTCTTGCCTTTTAAGCAGATTGATAACTTCTGAACATACAGGAAAAACTTGTGGAAACACTTGTATCACTGAAAACCAGAAAGCACAAACAGAAACAAATCTAATTCATAATCTTTTAACTTCAAGATTGATAGAATTAATGAAAATTGTCTCGACTTTCACAGGTTAGAATTTATTTCAGGTATGAGCTGTGACATTTTAGGATTCAGCCGATTCAGGACCGACTCGTCAAAAGAGGTTACGAGTACAAAATGACATTCGATTATGATCACGCATAATACTCAAACTTTGAAGATTTTCAAATTAATCATGAAATGCATGAGTGACAGAGTGACGCACATGCGGCCATTTTACAATGTATCAAAATTGAATTTTCAAAGTTCAAATTAAACGTACCAAAAGAATATCGATTTGTATATCGATTCAATCAGTGAGGAGATCAGAGGAGATTTCAAAGATAATCATGAATGACGCACTTACGGCCATTTTGCATTCATGTTAGAAAGTAGCAAAAATGAATTTTAAATTTCAAATAAAACGTGCCAAAAGAATATCGATTCGATTAACGAATCAGATAGAAGTTAATCATTTTAAAGATAATATTATATACGACCTTTCATTTCCTCGCTCTAGAAAAATTTTAAATTTCCCGATGGGAAAACTGAGAAAACAAACCACCGCTTCGAATGCTGACTTCAGAGAGGGGCGATAGAAGTTCTCCAAGGGAGGAAGTCAATCTCTCTCACTCTGTCTATCGTCAGTGTTACCTATCGCATAGCACAATTGAATAAATTGGAACAGCTCAATGAGATGGTGTTACCAACATAAAATTCAACAAACCGAAAAAATGGCAACGCAATGTTTTACATTTCGTTACAAACTGTCTGAATTTTCGATTATAGAACTCTTTTCCCATATCCGTTTGTAGTTTCCTGGTTGTAACTTTCATATCTCTCAATATTTTTTGAATCGCATGTGTTACATTTTCTCCACTTTTATTTTTAACAGGCTCACACCAAACATATTTGGAAAATACGTTTATAACAACCAAAATATACTTGAATCCGTTGTTAGATTTGGAGTAGGGAATCATTTCAACCAAATCAGCTTGAAAGAGATCATTAAAACCTTTAATGATAACATTTGAATCGTCTTCGTGAATTTCTATATAATTCTCCTACAATGTCTTCTTTGATTTCATTCATTTTCAGTTAAGTGAAGTACAATTTCGACATACAGTTGATTATGATGCTGCTGATCGACCAAGAAAGTTATCTTATCACCTTTATTTAAAAACTTTCCTGTTAGGCTACTCAATGAAACTGTATTCGCATACTCTTCTCCTAGTGATATATATATATATATATATATATATATATATATATATATATATATATATATATATATATATATATATATATATATATATATATATATATTATATATATATATATATTATTATTATATTATATATATATTATATATATATATATATATAGAGAATAGAGTAGTTTCGTTTCAATCCGAGAGCTCACGATCCGTGCACAGCGCTGTTTCGTTGTTACCAACTCATCATCACGTCTTTATGAGGTCTCTCGAAGTTGAAACGAATGCACTCTGAATAAGTACCATAAGGCAAAGAGAGTATAAATGAAAAGTAACTTGTGACATCTACAGTCACTAGTTTGAAACTTAATTCGACACAAGCCATGGAATCCAAAGGTAGATGTTTACCTACAACATTGACAGGCAGACAGGTGTTTATTTGTTCTGTCCAACCCAAGACTCAATCAAGTTTCTCGTGCGTTATGAGGAACGCAAGCAGAATCTAAAGTGAATAGAGTATTTTCGTTTCAATTCCGAGAGCTCACGAACCGTGGACAGCGCTGTTTCGTTGTTACCAACTCATGTTCGAGAGACCTCATAAAAAGCCTATTCACTTTATATATATAATAAAATGTTCCTTCTTATATATATATATATATATATATATATATATATATATATATATATATATATATATATATATATATATATATATATATCAGATAGGTTTCCGCGGTCAGATATTTGAAAACTAAAAGTTCGGGTTGAACTGCGTCTAGAATTTGTTGAAATTCGACGTTTCGGCTCCGATTTTGGAGCCATTTTCAAGAACTGAAAAAGAAAGAAAATAAGAAAATTTATAAATGGTTGAAACGTAATTCTACGCTGAGGTCTCAATCTGCCTACTCCTCAGGTATAATTACGTTAGGTTTTTGTGACTTGACGTCGGGGTCTCAATCTGCCTACTCCCCATGTCTCGTCACTGGTTCTCTCTAAGGTCTCAATCTGCCTACTCCTTCGAGATAACTGAGGAATTGTGGGTTGAGGAACTGAATTTATAGTGGACGTGGCTGTAATGGCCGTGTGCAATGTATTGGCGCGAGGTGAACTATGGGCGGGAACTGAATTGGCGCTAGATGAGCTGTGTGCGGGAACTTGGTTGGCGCTAAGTGAGCTGTGTGCGGGAACTGGGTTGGTGGGAAATGAGTTTATGCGTGCAATGAGAGGATTTCAGGTATTGGGAAGTCTACGTCCGTCGTCGCGAGTGTTGAGGCAATTGGGGCGCTTCTCTATCTCAAGGGCTTCTCGGATGATCCTGGTTTGCAGAGTTTTCTCGGTGGAAATTGTTTTTGTGTTTTTGAAGTCTATTTTGTGACCTGTGTCTTCTCAGAGTCTACGAACACGAACTTGCTGTGCGTCAGGCATCTTCCACTTCCGCACTTTATAATATATATATATATATATATATATATATATATATATATATATATATATATATATATATATATATATATATATATATATATATATATATATATATATATATATATATATATATTTATATTGATGAAATTCGACGTTTCGGCTCCGATTTTGGAGCCATTTTCAAGAACTGAAATAGAAAGAAAACGTAATTCTACGCTGAGGTCTCAATCTGCCTACTCCTCAGGTATAATTACGTTAGGTTTTTGTGACTTGACATCGGGGTCTCAATCTGCCTACTCCCCATGTCTCGTCACTGGTTCTCTCTAAGGTCTCAATCTGCCTACTCCTTCGAGAGAACTGAGGAATTGTGGGTTGAGGAACTGTATTTATAGTGGACGTGGCTGTAATGGCCGTGTGCAATGTATTGGCGCGATATATATATATATACCGGGTGACCACGAGGTGAGGTACGCCCCCCAATTTTTCTATAGTTTTGAAGATACAGGTTTCAAATTTGGCACGTTGATATATTACTCAAATACGCATATTTTGACTCCATAACCGAAAATTCACCACTCCCGGTTTAACCGGAAGTGACCCCAAACTTTTTTTTTCAAATGACACCCTGTACAATTTTTTTCATTATCAGGAAGAACACGCAATTTGTGATAACACTGTTCTCCAAAATTGAAAATCGGTTGAAAAATGGCGGAGATACAGTTGATTGTTCAATCGAACAAAGTTGGCCGTGAACATCAAACTCAAATCATCACAACTGACGAACGGCGTCAGCATTTACGAGAGGAAGGTTCGAGGTATGATACAGCTGAAAATCGAGCTTCCCATGTAATTGCAGCAACCATATTTCCCATCAATTATCAAACATTTCCTCAAAACGGATTAGTACCCATAAAGAAAGGCTCACAACTGCCATTTCTCAAATAGCAACATACTCTTTTCACATTGTTATGTTGAAAGATGATGAATTATCAGATTACTCGAATGAAAAGATTTGAAGAATTCCGAAAGGAATCGAAGATACGGGATGTTTCATTATGAGTGTTCTCAAAATTGACTATCCTTAAACATAGGCGGCTTGAACCTACGAAAGCTAAACAAAAATTCATATTTAAAAAAAATAGTGAAAATTTGCGGTACATTCTGAATAATGGAACATTGTGAGTTGTCGAAAAACATTCTACGGCGATGGAGCGAACTTTTTTCTCATTACTCGTTTGCTAATCGTAATTGATGGTGGATTCATACAGCAGTTTTAAGATCGTTGTTGGAATAAATATTCCATTAACGAACATTCTTATGACTTCTTACTAGTGACTAAAAACTCATGAATTGGAACTGCTGTATAAATCCACCATAAGAATATACCTGCAGAGTAAAAAAAATGTATTAGATATTTATTCCAATTTCTAACATTTGATACAACTAATTTCTGAACGAAAAAAAAGGTATGAAGTAAATTGTTTATTGGTTCTGGTCACTTACTACACTAACAGAAATTAAAGTAATGAAAAAATGATTTACAAGTACTGTTCAAAATGTTCTCCATTATGTTCTCTGCACAAAATTGCACGTCTCACTATTGCTTCCATAACTCCATTTAACTGAGCTTGAGTAATACTTGCAATTGCTTTTCTAAGGCGATGTTCCAAATCCTCCCTTGATGTAGGACTAGAAGAGTAAACCTTGTTCTTCAGGTAACCCCATATGAAAAAATCCAGTGGCGTGAGGTCCGGTGACCTCGGAGGCCATCTTGTAGGACCATTCGTGCCAATCCATCGATTTGGGAATGTTTCATCTAGGAAACTGGTTACTATTCGGAAATTATGGGGAGGTGCACCATCCTGCTGGAAATACATATTTTGGTAGACGTCGAGAGGTAAATTCTCCATGAATCCTTCTATTTCGTTTCGTAGAAATCCCAAATAGCGTTGCCCATTCAACATACCATCAAATATTATGGGCCCAATGATTCGAGTTCCTATCAGACCTATCCACACGTTGAATCCAAAGCGTTCCTGAAAATTCCCTTGTCTTATGAGCCTGGGGTTTTCAGTTGCCCAGTATCTGGTGTTGTTTCTATTGAACATACCAAGATTTGTAAATCTTGATTCGTCGGAAAATATAATGTTTCTCGTCATATTCGGGTTCCTTATGTGGTTCTCAAGTAGCCAATTGCAATATTGGACCCTTCTTTGATGATCATTTTCGTAAAGGCGCTGATGTATCTGATATTTATACGGCTTAAACCCATGTTTTTTAGAATTTTTCGAGCTGATTCTCGTCCAACTGGTAATTCATGTTCGATTTGTCGAAGTGATATGGTGGGATCTACATAAACAACAGCCAAAACATTAGTTTCCGTCTCTGCATCAATAATAAAACTATCCTGATCATGTACATTGTCATCTGGTTCTATCCTGAATTGCCTTTCCAAACGTGCGAAATAGTTTCTACTTGGTTGGCGTTGTCTGAGAGGGAATCGTTCACTGTAAAGAATGCAAGCCGCAGTTGCATTTTTTCTACACTCGCCATAAATTAGCAGTAAATCTACTTTTTCATTTCTAGTAAATTTTCGCTCCATCGGAATGTTTTTCAACAAGTTACAATTCTGTTGTATTGAATGAGTAGAACAAATTGTCACTTTGTTGACAAAATATGCTATTTTATTTAGCTTTCTTATGTTCAAAACCGCCTTCGTTGAAGAACATTCAATTTTGGGAACACTTATATTGTATTTCTGGTTCCTTTCAGAATTCTTCAAATCTTTTCATTCGAGTAATCTGATAATTCATCATCTTTCAACATAACAATGTGAAAAGAGTATGTTGCTATTTGAGAAATGGCAGTTGTGAGCCTTTCTTTATGGGTACTAATCCGTTTTGAGGAAATGTTTGATAATTGATGGGAAATATGGTTGCTGCAATTACATGGGAAGCTCGATTTTCAGCTGTATCTTACCTCGAACCTTCCTCTCGTAAATGCTGACGCCGTTCGTCAGTTGTGATGGTTTGAGTTTGATGTTCACGGCCAACTTTGTTCGATTGAACAATCAACTGTATCTCCGCCATTTTTCAACCGATTTTCAATTTTGGAGAACAGCGTTATCACAAATTGCGTGTTCTTCCTGATAATGAAAAAAATTGTACAGGGTGTCATTTGAAAAAAAAAGTTTGGGGTCACTTCCGGTTGAACCGGAAGTGGTGAATTTTCGGTTATGGAGTCAAAATATGCGTATTTGAGTAATATATCGACGTGCCAAATTTGAAACCTGTATCTTCAAAACTATAGAAAAATTGGGGGGCGTACCTCACCTCGTGGTCACCCGGTATATATATATATATATATATATATATATACATATATATATATATATATATATATATATATATATATAACAAGAAGGGACATTTTATTGGACTAAGCCCTCTAGTAAAAATGCAACCGTAGACACGTATTACGATCTTAGAGATCTCATCAGTACGGTGAAAGCAAGTGTAAGGATGTGCAACACTTGATTGCAGGTGAAACAACAAATGAACGGAGTCAACAAACAGGAAGGCAACCGCACATTTGTAACTCCAGTCGTAACACCTCGTGTTTACAAGGCAAGAAATGACGTCGCCACGGAGGCAGCTATAGCTACCTGCGTGACATCCGAGTCCAGGAATATAAATGAAACAGGGATATGCTCTCGAAGGAAATTGTGAATAACAAGAAGAAACATTTTATTGGACTAAGCCCTCTAGTAAAAATGCAACCGTAGACACGTGTTTTGATCTTAAGGATCTCATCAGTACGGTGAAAGCAAGTGTAAGGATGTGCAACACTTGATTGCAGGTGAAACAACAAATGAACGGAGTCAACAAACAGGAAGCCAACCTCACATTTGTGGCTTCAGTCGTAACACCTCGTGTTTACAAGGCAAGAAACGACGTCGCCACGGAGGCAGCTATAGCTACCTGCGTGACATCCGAGTCCATGAATATAAATGAAACAGGGATACTCTCTCGAGGGAAACTGTGAATAACAAGAAGGAACATTTTATTGGACTAAGCCCTCTAGTAAAAATGCAACCGTAGACACGTGTTTCGATCTTAGGGATCTCATCAGTACGGTGAAAGCAAGTGTAAGGATGTGCAACACTTGATTGCAGGTGAAACAACAAATGAACGGAGTCAACAAACAGGAAGCCAACCGCACATTTGTAGCTTCAGTCGTAACACCTCGTGTTTACAAGGCAAGAAACGACGTCGCCACGAAGGCAGCTATAGCTACCTGCGTGACATCCGAGTCCAGGAATATAAATGAAACAGGGATATGCTCTCGAGGGAAATTGTGAATAACAAGAAGGAACATTTTATTGGACTAAGTCCTCTAGTAAAAATGCAACCGTAGACACGTGTTTCGATCTTAGGGATCTCATCAGTACGGTGAAAGCAAGTGTAAGGATTTATATAAAATAAATTGAAGGGATGAACACTAATGACTATATCTAAAATGTCGTCCATTATATAGCAAGCAAGAATGGGACTAATTTTTGCCCCCATTGAGGTATCGAAAGTCTGTTTGTAAATTTTGTTATTGAATCAGAAAACAGTATTGTTAAAAAGAAATGTTATTTAATCAAAAAAGGATTGCTTTTGGATAATACAGATAGGGCCAACGCAGTGCCATTTTTTATCAACTGCTCTAATGCATGTTTCCAAATATACATTACTAAATAATAAGACGTCTAAACAAGCTAGGACATAAATGGCTGGGAGTTGCATTGTGTTGATTTTTTTGAAGACGTCAAAGGAATCCTTTATATAATAATTAATAAGCAGGATTGTAAACTATATGGAGTGAAGCTCAATAATAGATTATATAACAAAATTTTCCAAAAAACCAAAATCAATAATATAAATAAAATAAATTTACTTACCAATTCCTTTTTGCATAACATGTTGAAATCCAAGGCTAGTTGGATTAAAAATATTTCAAACACAGTTATCCCTAATGATATTTCTAATTTTCTGGCATTAGGTCCAAAATTCAGTATTGAACCCAGAGTGGGTAAGGATTTTTCCATAAAGAGTCTATTAGCAGATGTCGACTATGTTGTATCAGCAATAGATGAGTCTCATTAAATTTCAGTAATTGCATAATCAACTTATATAATCACAAATTACATATATTCCTCAAGGCGTTCACAAAATTTCTTTCATAATCTATATAATAAAACAAAAAACTTTTTAAAAAATAATCCTAATTTGGTAATCACCAAGTCTGACAAGGGCAATGTCACAGATATTTTTGAAAAAGCTCAATATAATAATTTATCTTATGAACTTGTAGTTAATAATAATTCATACATTTCACTTCCTACAGATCCGGCTGCAAAAACTCAAACTAATTGTAATCAATTAATTAAAAATTTATTCACATCAAAACAAATAGATGAAATCCTAAAAAAGAAACTCACAACCTACAAGGGGATTTGCCCCAAATTTTATGCATTACCCAAAATCAATAAACCCACCTTATCAGCTAGACCGATTATTTCTTTCGTTGGTATACCAACAGAAGCGTTGACATCCTTCTTGACAGATATTTTGACTGCTTCTTATGATTATAGTAATGAATATTATATTAAAGATTCTTTTGAAGTCTCATCAATTTTTAATAAAATGAAACTCCCTGAGGTCTATGTTCTAGCCAGTTTGGATGTTGTTTCTTTGTTTAGTAATGTTTACCTAGATGCTTACGAGCCATTGATAAAAGATGGGATCGTATCAGCAGTCATTATAGTATCAATAAAGAAACCTTTTTTCGATTAATTACCTTCTTATTCAACATTACTTATTTTTCTTTCGATAACAAATTTTACCAGCAGACTTTTGGTAACCCCCATGGGGGCCAATATCAGTCCAATACTGGCAATGTATGTCATGATATACTAGACATGGTCTTGCAGGTATTACCTTTCAAATTGTTTTTTATAAAAAAATATGTGGACGACTTGATTATAGCGTTACCACAAAAAGGAACTACAGAGATAGTTGATGTATTCAATAGTTATGATCCGTTCATACAGTTTACCATAGAACGTGAAGATGAGGAACGTAGTGTTCCCTTCTTGTACACTAAATTTCGCCGTACAGGTGATAATACCTTAGTCATTGACTTGTATAGGAAACCTATAAGTAGTGGTAGATATATGAACTACCACTCATATCATAAGCAGTCCATGAAAGTTAATTTGGTAAAACAAATGAAACATCGAGTTCTTTGTATTTCTGATTCTTCTCTTCATCAAAATAAACCTCAAAATTTTATAAAATCTATTCATTGATAATTCATATCCTCCTACATTATTGAAAAAGATCCTTTTTAGTACTTCAACCATTGACTTACATGATACAATTAATAATAGAAATATTTCCCAAAATGTCACTACTATCAATGAGGTAGATGATAGGACCCCAGTTCAAATTTTCTTTACTTCACTTCCATACATTACAGATGCTCGAATTCTCAAAGAATTTGATCACATAAAAATTGACAATAAAACAGTTTTCACAATCAATTCCATTTTTACAAAATTGAAGGATAAAACTCCTTTAATTTCTCAAGCACAATTAGTATATTGCATCCCTTGCTCAAATTGTGATAAAACATATATAGGTCAAACTTCTAGAACTCTTAAAGACAGGATTACCTCACATAAAAGTGACTGCAGATGTCATCCTGAAAGATGTGCATTAAGTGAACATGTTAATAGTACAGGACACATCATGAATTATAAAAACACAAAAATTTTGACAAAGGAGTGTAACTCTACTAAGAGACTCTTTATGGAAATGGCTTTCATTTCTCAATCTGATAATTGCTTAAATAAAAAAACAGATCTAAATCATTTAAGTGAAATTTATTCATACCTATTACTTCTTGATAAAAAACCCCCAGAACAAATTTAATAACTCTTCAAATAAAATTAAAAGCATTTCTAAAGGAACGTGACCGCTCTTTTGAATGGATAAAATTGGCTGTCTCACTCTCTAAGCAGAGGCCAAATCGTGTGCTTTACTGTCATATGTCAAATAATATTGTTCTTCTTTAAACTTCACATGTCATTTGTCTGTTTTACAAACCAAATTGTAGGTTCATGGTGTGCACATGGTCCACACATGAACATTTCATATAATTTTTAAAATGTTTTTAAATCTTTGACAAAAAATTTCAATTGTTTTTAACTTGTTAGTGTTACTTCATCATCAACGTCATGTTGTACAATCGATATTGTTTATATCTCATTGATTACATCATTAGCATTCAACCTCAATAACACAGTAAGTATAGCTATTATTGGGCTTCACTCCATTTAGTTTACAATCCTGCTTATTAATTGTAGCTTCCCTGAAGATGACAGTAACCACTGTCGAAATATCGGAATTATAGTGTTAAAAGAGTACACGTTCTGCTTGCTGCTTCACCAAAAAAATCTCCCCCTTCTGCATCCTAACTAGTCAGCAAAGACTACCTTTTCAAAGATTTGTAGCGCTGTGGAATCCGCCAATATACACAATATGTATATAGAGCAACTCCAATGCATCGAGATCAAGCACAGAGTGGCTTCCTGTTATTTGGCAACACTGAGACCTGAATAAATGGTATGCAGATGCTAAATCAAATTTAGAATGAGTGCGTACTGTATATTGTTTATAGATCGCGCCAGATAATTGAAATACATATCAGTTTTTCTTTCGAGAGAGGAGAATGTAACACGTATTCTAATAATTGACGCTGAACGACAAATACTTTTTGTTGTCTGATTAACTTGGATTTTGGCAAGTGATCGTAATTCCGGTGACATCGCATGATGTTTCTGTTCTGAAAAAAACGAAATACTGCTTTAAGATCATTGACCAAATTTGTAATTAGAATAGAATCAAGTTTACTTTGCCAAAACCATACATGAAATAAAATACAACGAAGATATGTTCAAAATAAACAACAGAACTTACACCTGCTTGTGAGAAGAATAATAAATACATTCTTAAGACTAATTTAAATACGATTTTCACATTTGATTACATATAATGAAAGAAACTGTTATACCAAAGGCTACGTCACAAATTTGATAAAAATCACATAATAGACTGCTAGACTGCCAGATTTGTAAAATATGAAACATTTCATATTTCACATTTCATTCCATATTGATGTGTGAGGATTTTTAGGATTGGAGATTATGAATTTTTTGTACTTTAGATAGCGGAATACTTTTTTCGGATACCTGCGATTTTTTTTAAACTTAATTTTTATCAAAGTATTTTGAATGACTTGAATATTGTTCAATATTGTTTTACCTACACTACCCCAAATTATAATACAGTATCTTATTATTGATTCAGCCAAGGCATCATAGATCATAAGTCGAAGTTTTGTATTAGCAATGTTTCTCAGTTGGTAAAATTTGTAAATCAATTTTCTCAGTCTTTTTACGGTATTCTTCACATGCTCAGTCCAACGAATATGTTGATCAACCATCATACCAATATATTTGATATATTCCACTTTTTCAATTTTCGAGCGATTACAATTTGTATTATTGCATTCTAAATTATGGAGTTTAAGAAATTTGTTAGTTGGCTGATTTCTAGCGGTAGCAGTAAAAGTGATAAATTTCGTTTTGTCAACATTTAAACTCAAAAGGCTTTCATTTAGCCAATTATGAAAAATTTACAGCTCTAATTCTGCAGTTTTATAACCCTCTTCCCAAAAATCATGTATGAAGGTTATAGCTGTATCATCTGCATATGAAGTGACAAGACTTGTCGTATTTTTTAGGCAACCAATGTTGTTGATATATATCAGAAATAATACAGGCCCTAAGACGGTTCCCTGAGAGACTCCTATTGAAATTGGTAACGGATCACTGATAGTTCCATTGATTTTTACTCCCTGCATTCGTTCAGATAAATAATCTAAAATTATACTAAGTGAAGAACCTCTTGTTCCAATTTCATTCAAACGGTCGAATAATATTTTGTGGTTGACAGTGTCGAATGCCTTGGCTAAATCCATGAATACTGTTAGACACTTTTTATTTGCATTCAAATTGTTCAAGACATTATTTATAAGCTGGAATATTGCCTTATCAGTACATTTATTTTCTCTGAAGCCAAACTGATTGTTTGATAGTATATTATGTTTTTCCAGAAAATTCATGACTCATCTTGACCGATTTTTCAAAAATTTTGGAAAAGTTATTGATAACAGTGATTGGTCGGTAATTTGTAGTAAGATTTTTATTTCCTGCTTTAAAAATTGAAGTGGTTATTGATTCTTTCCATTGATTTGGGATAGAGCCAGAACAAAAACAAGTCATAATATAACATAGTGGATCTATATAATAATTTGAGAATTTTTTGAGAAAGGAGACTGAGATGCCGTCCGGTCCTGGTGATGAGTTATTTTTCAGAATCGATATTATATTCGATAAATCGGCATTTGTTAAAGGCTTCAAAAAAGTGAATCCCTGAGGTAATTCTGGTTTGGTATTGTTTGAACGTCTAATTTTATCTGCCATATTTTTGCCAATATTCAGTAAAAAGGTATTGAAATAGTTAGCTTTTTCTTTATCGGAATTGAGTGTATTTCCATATTCATCAACAACATGAGTATAGTCTGATGAACATTTTTTTGTTTCATACTTCGTAATATTATTAACTTCTTTCCATATTTTTTTGTAATTGTTTTTGGCAGCATCTATTTTATCCTTGTAGTAGATTTATTTTGTTGATCTTATTAGGTTATTTAAAAAATTTCGATTATATTTGTACTCAGTTTTCAGTTCATTAGAAGGATTTTTGTTCAGTTTTCTTTTCAGGTGATCCCTATGTTTGAGAGAATGGATTAGTCCTTGTGTTATCCATGGTTTCAGTTTTACAGACTGCTTTCTCAGTAATTTAGTTTTTGTACATTTATCAATATATCCTTTGATTTTGTTGAAAAAAAATCCATAGGCAATCCTTGGATCTTTTGAATTCAGTACATCATCCCACTTTTCATTTTTAATATGGTTTTTCAATTTTGCATCATCCACAAACGATATATTATTATTAGATGGTGTAACATTTTTTTGTTTTAGGTCCTTGATTTCGGTAGTTAACATTATACTGTAATGATCAGTTATGTTTGTGTGTATGATATAAGACTGAAAGTGAAGTGAATTAGCTGCTAAATTATATTAACCATCCTTATATATAAATGATCGATGATGTTGGAAGTTGATTCGGTTTCTCTTGTCGATGAGTTAATATAAGAGGAGAAGCCATCTTCGGCCATTTTATACATATACTTATTCACAAGGTTATCAGATGTGTTTGAGATATTTATGTTAGTATCGCCAATTAACATTATGACGTCATCCTGTTTATTTCATCATCTAGATCGTTAATATATTGATCCAAATTTGTTGCTGGAGGTCTATAAGATGCGTAGATACAAAAAGTGAACATATCAAGTTCGTAAGATACTTTCAGTAAGTGAACATCTGATAAACTTTCAATACTTGTGATATTATCAATATGTTTTTTCACGTATACGATTACTCCATCATTCTTGTTATAACAAGATTCATTTTAGAAGATATTGAACTCAGGTAAAGCAAAGTCATTTATATAATCTATATGTCTAAAGTCTCTGAGAGAATAATGATTTCCAAATTTTCTATTTCAACAGATTGTAGTAATATATATATGTAGTAAAGTTCTATTCAACCTTCTTATATTATGTTAAATGAATGTTTTTTTACCGTTTTTGATTTTTTCCAAAGTTTCTGTGATGTTTTTGCAGACATGTGTTCTATCCTCCTCATAATGTTCTATTGATGTTTATATAATTCCATGTAAAGATTTGCCTTTCTATTCTTTAACAACAAACTGCAGTGTTCTAATGATAACAATATTTCGGATATGAGTGAATGCTCAGTTCCTTATATGTTTTAAGGCAGTTATATCCCAGTAGACATTTGATGTCAAAAAAACTTAAATTAAATCTCTGCGAGTCAATGATATTCTCACGAATCGCTTACTGTGATTGTATTTACGGACCTGCCTTAGATCTACTTAATGCGCTACGGTTGCAAAAGATTCAAAATAGCTGTATTAGATTCGCATATGGTATACGCAAATATGACCATATTAGTGACTCCTTTGAGGACTCTGGGTGGTTGAAATTGAAGCAAATGAGAGAAATACACCTCCTCACCTACGTCCATAAAATTCTTTTATCAGGAACTCCAGTATACCTGCTCGAAAAACTGGTCTCTCTCTCACGAAATAATATTTCCCGCAAAAAACATCAGTTATTGATTCCAAGGCACACAACCGCAATATACACTCGTGGTTTCTCATATAATTCAGCTAAACTTTACAATGCCATGCCCGATGAGTTTAAAGATTATAGTCTGAGTAACTTCAAAAAACGATTGAAAGTCTCTTTTCGAACAAGGCAGTGATGTATATTCTAGTCTTATGACTCTTGCAATGAATCTTGGTTTATATAAAAAGGGATGCCACTTATAACAATATTTGTATGTACATAATTGGCGTATTGTTAGTACTTCTACTGATAAATTAATGTCTTTCTTTATCGCTAATTTTGTTTATTTTGTTTATTTTTCAGTTACTACGTCTGTTATAACTGTATTTATATTTTGTAGATTTATTTGTGTACGTTAAGGTTGGGATTAAAACCAGCGATAATAGCTGAACCCCGCTTATTCATCATTTGTTTGATTAATTATTCAAAAACATCACCATCTTGTGTTATTTTCATCTCAATACAGTTACTTTTATGAATATCTACTATTCATTACACGGTGCTAGTGACATTTAGATAGAATAGATAGAGCATCAATAGTTCTACTAGAGTGTTATAAATTCAAAATAGAGATAAGTAAATATATCAAGGCCTACTTCGAATTTATATCAAGGTCTAGTATATGGGCTCAAGGAGAATATCTAAATAACCGGAATTTTCTGAAAAAAATTATATTAAGTACGAGGAAACATTCACAACCAATGGAACATTTAATTCTCAAAATTTCAAGTACTGGACAGAAGACAGAAGACAAAACTCACCAAAAATTAATGTTTGATGCGGAATATTACATACCAGAATACCTAATTGGCCCTATTTTAAAGCCATTTGAATGTTCAAATTTTTCAACGCTATGGATGAACATCCACTGATAGAAGAGGCTCATCCTCTATTCTAATTATATGGCTGATTGTTAGTTAGAAATTGGATGAAAAGAAAATTATCCTAATCGGTTGATAGGGCGAAATAGTGCATTATTCGAGATTTTCCCCAGATCCCGGACTCATCTATATTTTTTTTATGGGGATTCGTTAAGGAAAAAGTATATTAAACTCGTCCAACAAGCAGAGAGGGACTGCGTGGAAGACTAAGACAGGCTTGCAGAGATATCAACCCAAACAATTCGGTTGAGCAGTCCAAATTATAATGTGTAGGCACTGTCATGTCGATACATTCTTTTGTAGTGATTTATTTATGTTATTAATATTTATATTTAAATAATTCTATGTAAAGATGAGCCTTTCTATTCTTTAACAACAAACTGCAGTGTTCTAATAAACATAACTACATCGCACAGAGTTTTTATGTTCTGAAGGAGTATTTCATACCATATCATTTATAACATTGTGATTTAAAATAAAACTGTTTGAATGATTTTTATGGTGATATGAATATTTTACTTATGCTATATTTCTGTTGAAAAAAATTACTTCATCGTGAAATTTTAGTCACACCCATTTTAAAGCATCACAAATCCAACGGAATTGTCAAATTTCATAAAAAAATCGCTAGAACGTTTTTTGGATTTTGATTTGATTGAAACCGGGGTTTTACTCAAAATGCTTAAATTTTTCTTAATATTTCAATAACTTTGGAATTAGAGGCATCTCACCACAGCGAATATGCCTGAAAGACATGCGCAATTAACTGAATCCATGGAAATCATACATTTAATATACTGCCACGCTAATCAAAAGGGCGTATATGCAGTTTTCATATTCTCGAAAAAATCATGTTTTTCTATTGGGTTGGGGAGAATTTTTACAGATATGTAATTTTTCACAAGCTTATAATATCGGCTTATTTTAGTCACACCCATTTTAATCCAGCGGAATTGTCAAATTTTATAAAAAAATCGCTAGTACGGTTTTTTGGATTTTGATTTGATTGAAACCGGGTTTTTTCTCAAAATGCACAGTTGAAGAGCTGATGGGGCGATGAAATTTGCTTGAATTTTTCTCAATATTTCAATAACTTTGGAATTAGAGGCAACTCACCACAGCGAATATGCCTGGAAGACATGCGCAATTAACTGAATCCATGGAAATCAAACATTTAATATACTGCCATGCTAATCAAAAAGGGCGTATATGCAGTTTTCATATTCTCGAAAAAATCATGTTTTTCTATTGGGTTGGGGAGAATTTTTACAGATATGTAATTTTTCACAAGCTTATAATATCGGCTTATTTTCAATTTCGACGTTCAATCCTTGTAGGATAGATGTGAAACGATGAAGACAAACAAAAACTGACCTAAATTAAGTGTTCACAAATTTGTCATAGTATAGTATCTTGTCGCTTAGCACGGCAGTATAGTGAAAAAACTTAAGAAATGCTCAGTCACGCTGATTTTTATTTCTTGAAGGACATTTCTTTGATATCATCGTCCTCAAGGTTGAACTGCTGAATATTATTACATATAGGGACTGCCTATCATAACGAATTCAATTATACCAGATTTGATGGTGATAACTTGTAATACTAGGGAGATACAATCCATAAAATGTTTTCAAAATTTCAAAAAGTATGACGAATACAGTGTATATCAACAATGCGTGAGTGGACGATTGCTCCTTTCCTATTTCAGATAGGAAATGTGCAACTTCGGAAATGTATCTAAATCTTATGTAAAGAAAATAATAAAAGTAAGACATGAATGGTACAAAATAAATTAAAAAAAGGACCAGGCAGCAGCTTTATGGGCCCAACTCAATCATAGTGCCCAAAAAAGTTGTATATAAAATGGAAGTGACATGATGATGACAGGATGATCAGAAAATCTTTATTCTGAAACCTCCCTGTAGGAAATTTTCATTGTATACAACTTTTTCAATAACTTTTAAAATAATGGATATATAATGGTTACCTCTTTCCATCTATTGCCCTGTGTATCTTAAAAACAAAACTTTTTGTCACCAGCTAACACTTGTTTCAGACTGTATATCACTTAGGGCAATATGTATATTGAATAAAACTGTGACTTTTTCACTCACCCAGAAAAACATCTTTAATTTATCAATTTTCACAAATTGAACTATGAGCAATTGAATATTTTATTTGGTATTCACATTTTCATTTTAAATGGTCGATTAAGAATATCATTTCATATAAAGCTTCACCGTTTACCTAAAAATATTTTTTATTGAAACTCAGTCTGAAGTTATTGCCTTGTGGATAAGCAGTGTTTGTTGCAAAAAAACATTTGGCATAGAAACACTTTTGTTCAGAAGGCCATATTCTATAATATAGCAAAAATTCGGAAAAATCAACAGGTGACAATTTTTCCATAGGGCATAGTGCTGCTGCCTGTTTTTTTGAAGAAGCGTCAACTCATAGCAGCTATTCAAACAATCTCCCATTTTGAACTATGCACAAATTAAGTCTATATATTTCTTTAATCTCATGAGAGAGAATGTTAGTGTTTTGTTGTCGAATTTGAATTCAGAATTAGCAAATTTTTCATTTACAACTTCAGCAAAACAACTCATAGAGGATTTTTTGTTAAGAATGTGATTAAAAATCGAATTACATGATAAAACAAGTTTTTTCATTTGGAAAAATAACATTTCATGAAGTGTTTTGAAAACTCCACAGTAATTTTTTCTCTCTTCATAATCGAGATGGCCATGAAAAATTCCTCTAGTATGCCCACTCAACTGAATTTGTAGCGTCAATAATAACAAAGTTGGTAATAGTACCGACCTAATTTGGAATAAGCTGTAAACTCAAAATGCACCGGAGAATGTGTATGTAAGACATGACCTTTTAACTCATTCAAAACTATCGAAAGAGATTGGTAGTTCATATAATTATTGAAGAAAGTTGATAGAACATTTTTTGGGTACGTCATTGAGCATATTCAAACATTTCTATCACTGAGGAAATTGATAAACTTTTTCATAATTTAAGTTTTTATCAAATTTTACTTGGTACGAGATATTAGATATAATTTAGTTCGGTACCATTACAAACTGTTCTTCATGTTCTCTTAAGATTATGACAATAATCAAATCCATCATTTTGTAACGATTTATTGGCATATTTGATTATTTTTTTTAAATAATTTCAACTTGAAAACTGTAATCATACATGAACATTATTCCTAAAATTGAGTAACTTTAAGAAAAAAATTGAGAAATAGAAGTAACATGAAGAATTATCCTCAGTTACCCGAATGATAAAAAACTTTTTGAAAATCATGGTTTTCTTAAAACACTTCCGAACCGAATCGATATCTCGTGAAACAAGCAAAAAACATAAAAACTCAACTGAAGAAAATATTTGTTATCAATTTTGTATTCATGGAAATATCCAAATGAAGTCAGAGACGTGGGTGATAAAAAAATCCATCGATTTTGTTGGAACAGAATATGAAAAAATATTTGTCTTCCTCAACTGGAATTGTATGACACGACTTTCATGATCATTCAGCGTAGTACGTTCTCCAAAATTCAGAGCAGAATCTTTCATGGGTTTCGAAACAATCCTTCATCAACCTCACACGGCTGGCTCAACGGTGCATTTTCGTATAAAGGTAAGTAATGTCATCGTTCTATTTTGAGCTCTAGTCCACTCTGTAGGATCGATTGCACGTTGCTCTGGTATACCCTGTTTAAATATATATCTGAAATATCTCCATATCTATATTTACAGGGCTGCACTTGTAATATTTGCGCTATTCGACATATCGTTTTAAAATTTGAATAGCTCGATATAAGTGCAGTGCGCGCGTAAAGTATGGAAACATGAATATATATGATACATAAAAAAACCGTTTGGAGGGTTTCACCAAAACTAGTTTTTGAAATGAAATACATTGTGATTAGTGGATAGACGACGCGGGGAGGCACATCAACTAAAAAATTTCAAATGGCATGGGAGGACATGTGTCACATCAATTCTCTTTTCAACCATATAATAATTTTTAGAATTTCGTTCCATTAAAAAAATTATATCCCGTTATTTCACACTAAACCATTCAAAAGTTATCGTGGTCAGAAGAAAGGGTGAAAATTATCTTTTCGCGTAATCAATAGTTTGGAAAAGTATTAGAAAACTCCAAAATCTGGGTAACATTCTTCAACAACAAGTTCACGTGCCTTCACTCATTTGTCACACAGTGTGAAATTACTCATGGACTGGAATTATTTAACGTAATTTATTAAAAAAACTTGAGAAATGCTCGCCTACGTTGATTTTCATTTTTTGAAAGACATTTCTTTGATATCATTATCCTTAAAGGTTCAACTGCTGAAGAGTAGCGGGCACCATCTGTCAAATATCAAATGGGACACTCTGTATGTCATTACATGATAGAATAGGAACTATCACGATTGCAATGATACCAGGTTTGATGGTAATATCTTGTAATACTATGGAAATAAAGCCCGTAATATTTTTTATATTTTTGAAAGAGTATGACAAATACAAGTAATATCAACGATGCGTGAGTTGACGATAGCTCCTTTCTTATCTGAGATACGAAATGTGCTACTTATCGAAGAAAAACTCTATATATTTTTTTCACTCGACTGAATTAATTCAGAAGGGTGTTTCCTTTCTATGAGCTTGCAGAAAATATCCATCGGAAATGTACATGATTCTTATAGAAGAAGTCATAAAAGCAATAACGATTTTTCTATTGAAAGCGTGACATGAAAGGTACGGAATAAATTCAAAAAAAGGCCTTGCAGCAGCCTTATGGAAACATTGTCACCTGTTAATTCATATGAATTTTTGGTGTGTTGTACGATATGACGTCCTGAAAGAGTGTCCCTGGGCCTAACTCAACCATATGACTAGTTTTCGAAAAACAGAATATCAAAGAGGGAAACAGACAATTTCTTTAAAGTAGCAATGCTCTTGAAAAAACATAATAAATGAGAACATAAAAGAGAATGTTTTTGACGACAAATATTGCTTATCGACAAGGTAATAACTTCAGACTGGTATTTGTTTGAAATATTGTTATATACAGGGTAAGTCAAGCATAATTCAAAAGTGGAATTATCAATTGACTCTTTGAAGTGAAAATGTGACCAAACCAAGTAACACACTTACATGCTCATCGTTCAAGTTTGTTTTTTTGATAATTCACCTTGTAATTAAAAATTTTGCATTAGGAATTTCACGATGTTTGGTCATGACTCTTAGTTTGATAACAATATGTCAATGTAAAACACTTATGGCATTGCTATATGACCAGTTTATGTGATAAACAGGGTGATTCATTAAGAAGAACGACTCGCTATAAATCCGTTATTACAAAATAGGTCAAAAGAGTTGATGATTTTTCATTGCATACAGCTTTTTTGACAACTTTGGTAATAACGAATATGTAGTCGGTTGCCCCTATGTATCCCAAAAACATGAATATTCGTCATCACCTAGCATTCATCTCACACTGTTTATAAGTTTCGGACAATAAGTATATTGAATGGTTCGTAGTCGAGTATCCCTTAAGCTCAAGATTTGAAAAAAAAAATATACGAAATGTCACCAAAAAAGCTGTCACTTTTTAACTCACCAAGAACAACATTTTAAATTTGTCAGTTTTGACATATTGAAATGATTAGCAACTAAGAGTATTCATATCTTCATTTGGAAGGTCGATTAAGAATGTCATCATTAATAATGCTTTTTTCACCCTGTGCCCAACAATACTTTTTATTAAAAACCAGTCTGAAGTTATTGTTGTGGATGAGCAATATTTGTCGCGAAAAACGTTTTTATTTAAGATGGTTAACAGAGAACAATGCTACATCAAAGAAATTGTCACTTTTCAACCTCTACACCCTGTATCTAGAGTCATAGGAGTCATAGGTTTGGCCCAAAACGATTTAAATCATATTCTACGATATACAAAAAGTTCATAAAAATCAACAGGTGACATTTTTTCCATAAGTCAGCTGCCTGGTCTCCAGAAAAGTGTCCGAACAATCTCCCATTTTGAACTGTGCACAAATTGAGTCAATTGAAAATTTTTCTTCAAACTTCCAATCGTTGATATTGTGAAGCCGTAGACACAATGGAAGTTTTATGTGATACGTTTTAAGTTTTGGGATTTTGGATATCAAAATCATAAATAAAACAAGATGCAAAACACAATTGAAAAATGGAGCTTGAATTTTACCACCAAGATTGTTTAAGCGACGTGATCAGAATAATAATGGCAATGGTGGTTTCGCGTTAGAAAATAACCAAAGTTACTGAAATTAAAACTAATAGCATATAACTTCCATTGTGTTTCAGCCTTAACAGAGCGAAAAACTTGTTTAATTGTGTATTTCAAGTTTTCTGATGTTGTTTTCTCGCGGTACACCCAAATACTAATAATTCAAGTGAATGGGGTCTTAAGACCATGCTGCCCCTCTAGAACTGTTTTGTTTACGATTCCCTTGTTCTTATGTGAGATTCTCAACAGGTCATGACATCTTTGCTAATTTTTGTTCTTTTTCTTTTCCGTTTTGTTTTCTTCTCGTTCTCAACCGTTACTGTTTCATCAAACTACCCGTACAATAATTCTCGGATCAATCATTCCTCGAACTACTATAATATCTAACAGGAATGTTGATAAATTTATCAATTATTATCAAATCACCCTTCGAACATATGAATATTAAAGAAATTCTCAAAAATTTTGATATTAAATTGTCAAGGCGAATTGATAGTTAATATCGGATATTCTTTTGCTCTAAAATTAAATTATTTACTGGCAAAATGTTAAACGTGATCTACATTTTGGGAGAAATACAGTTTATTCAGTGACGGGTTCAAATTCAGAATTAATTGATACAATCTCCGCTCTCGACAGAAAATCCCTATTTGGTCGGAGAAGTTGATAACCAAAACAGATGATCAATGAATATTTGGAGAAACCGTAATTGGAGATCAGGTCATAGAACTACATTTTTGGGATAGTACGTTGAATGAAGAAATTTACAGAAATATTCTTCAAGATGATTCACCAAATTTCTTTGGAGCATGTACCACTTTCAACTCGTAACGCAATGTTATTGATCTTATGACTTTTTCATATTTCTTTAAGAATGAGATATATTTTATATGAAAATCATGTCGACAAATTTTACATTTCTGCAAGGTCATGATGTGGACTATTCTAGTATTGCCTATTTACTGGGTGTTCCTATTGAAATAACTGAGAGAGACATGTTTGGTGGGTTATTTGACACTCTAGAGTAAGAGCGCCATTTGGTAAAATTATGATATTTGGTGTTGAATGAACCCATTTTGTTATATAGATCCCACCGTATAACTTCTGAACCACCTGATATAAATCCATAAAGCCTATATTTCTTAAGAACACTCTTTCAAAATGATAGTAAAATTAAATAGGGTGTTCCGTTTGAAAAACATCTTTGATAAGTCACACATTCACGGTGGTATTTACATTTGGAAATAGTTATAATTGCTCTCAACAACTTTTATTTCAAGACATTTTTTCCTTATCTCAAAAAGGAAAGCAGCTATTGTCCACATACACAACGTGCTAGGAAGAACTCGTTAATCCTTAGCTCGCACAAGTTTCGACTCCTGAGGGCAGTCGTTCGTAGGGGGATGATAGCTGGTTAACGAAAAAAACAATTTTTAAACAAGTACAATATGCCAGAGAAAGTTTTCTCATCTCCACTATCTGAATGAACTATCGTGTATATCAATATTGCAATTCGACTACTAACAATCCACTTCGTAATCTGATAAAACAAATTCGAAAATTTTCCAAGGAAAAATGACTATGCTATCTGCTATTATAGTGGAGTATAAAAATATACGACTCGAAAATTATTGTGAAAACTGAGTGGTAGTTTTGCTTCATCTCATAGTTCATTTCAGATAATTTAATTTAATTTCCCTTAATTTTCAGAAATTCAAAATTCAGATATTATGCATTTTCTGTCTCGTTTATTTGAACGTCAACATTTTTAATTTTTTATGGCAATACTTTAACTAGCCTCACAATCTGATTTGAGTAAAACGTAGAATAAAAGTATAATTTGCAAAAGGAAAATGCTCTGCTACAATGACTGAACTTCTAATTCAGAAACATTCAATGTGAGTTTTCCATAATTAAAGGTGAAGTTGACAACCCTGCCAGGATGCCACTCTGCAAGGAAAACAGATATACAGATTCCAAACTATACCGTTCTTCGATATGTATATAGAAGGATGCCAACTAGTACGTGAAATGTATTTTCAGTATATAAATGTGCTACTATAAACTCCGCGAACCTTGGTGTATAGTTTCATACAGAAATCGACTAAAATGACGCCCCGTTGATTTCAGCAGCAATGGGTTTTCAAGGGTTAACTGAACCGTTTGCGATATTCTGGAGCTCGATGCACTGTGACATCCGTATATCGGATGCCACAGTACTGCGGATGCCACAGTACTGCGGCGAATGCCACAGCAACCGTGATTTTAACATGGGCGGATTATATATATAGTATCTATATATATATATATATATATATATATATGTTCAGATAGGTTTCCGCGGTCAGATATTTGAAAACTAAAGTTCGGGTTGAACCGCGTCTAGAATTTGTTGAAATTCGACGTTTCGGCTCCGATTTTGGAGCCATTTTCAAGAACTGAAATAGAAAGAAAATTAATGAAAGGTTAAAACGTAATTCTACGCTGAGGTCTCAATCTGCCTACTCCTCAGGTATAATTACGTTAAGTTTTTGTGACTTGACGTCGGGGTCTCAATCTGCCTACTCCCCATGTCTCGTCACTGGTTCTCTCTAAGGTCTCAATCTGCCTACTCCTTCGAGAAAACTGAGGAATTGTGGGTTGAGGAACTGTATTTATAGTGGACGTGGCTGTAATGGCCGTGTGCAATGTATTGGCGCTAGATGAGCTGTGTGCGGGAACTTGGTTGGCGCTAAGTGAGCTGTGTGCGGGAACTGGGTTGGTGGGAAATGAGTTTATGCGTGCAATGAGAGGCTTCCAGGTATTGGGAAGTCTAACGCCGCGCACGGAAACTCCGCGAACCTTGGTGTATAGTTTCATACAGAAATCGACTAAAATGACGCCCCGCTGATTTCAGCAGCAATGGGTTTTCAAGGGTTAACTGAACCGTTTGCGATATTCTGGAGCTCGATGTACTGTGACATCCGTATATCGGATGCCACAGTACTGCGGATGCCACAGTAATGCGAATGCCACAGCAACCGTGATTTTAACATGGGCGGATTATATATAATATATATATATATATATATATATATATATATATATATATATATATATATATATATATATATTTCTATATATATATATATATATATATAAATATATACTGTGTGTCCCATTTAAGATGGAAGCACCCTTATAAAACTTACATTTTTCAACCGATTGGAATGATTTTTTTTTTGTTAGGTAGATATTCAAAAAGTCTATTAGGACACCAAATATCATGAATAAATCTCAATTTCCAGGGCCAACTAATCTTATTTTTCAAGGTCAAAAATCTAAAAAAATTACTAGCGATTTTTTTAGAAAAAATCTGACTACACCACTGGATTCGCGACATTTTCAAATGATTTACAGGTAAATTACGTTGGAATGCGTCAATCAATAAAAAAGTTATAAAAGAATGAAATTTGAAAAATATGCCGTTTAATCAATCCACCAATTCGAATTCATGAATTTTATGAAAATTCTGAATACACCACCGGATTCAGGATGTCTTGAAATATCACTGGTCACAGTTTCATCGAAATCTGTTCAGTAATAAAAAAGTTATAAGGGAATGAAATTTGAAAAATATGTTGTAAAATGAAATTTTAACAACGTTCTTAGTACACCACTGTTGATTATTGAAAAAATTATTGGGGTGATTATTGCAATGTCGTACAATTATAACATCTGAAAATCATGATGGTAAAAATAGTCTATAGGTATTTCTCGAAGTGGAGTGGATACATAAACAAGTACAATCAGGAGAGAACTCCTGGTTAATCTTCATGAAAACAATTTCAACAATATAAGACAAGTCTAATGTACTCCCAATAGAAATTATAACGAAAAAAATATGCAATGGATAATAATTATTATCATTCCAGTAGGTAACATCAGCTGTGATTTTTTCCTTTTGTTGAATAGCAAAAAATGAGAGTTGCAATTTTAACTGCCTGTTATTCAGAATGCATTAATGAAATAAACAAGTTAGCTGTGACTTACAGTTTCTCATCTATTTATTTGCGCATGAATTGTCATTTTGTTACGCACCATTAGTGAACTGAATAATTTGTGTTCCAAAATAAAAACAGATAATGGCTCAATTGTCAATTCAAGAAAAAATCGAAATTATACGTCTTTCCGGTGATGATTACCGGAGTGAAAGAGAAGTAACTAGAATATTCTATGAAAGACACCCAAATCGTCCAGCCATAAATAACAGCACGGTACATAAAATAAACCAAGTTTTCAATCGGACTGGAGCAGTAACCACATATATTTTAAAGAACAATATACGAAGAAGGAACGAAAATAACCAGACTATATTAGATTACTTCAGAAATAATCCAAATAGTAGTTTGAGAGTTGCCAGCTTAGATTTAAACTTACCTAGGGAGAATATTAGGCGATGTCTGAAGAAAAATAAATTGAGGCCATTTAAACCAAAGTTTTTACATACTCTGGAACTAGGTGATCAAAAAAAACGATTGGAATTCTGCTTATGGGCCCAGGGCGAGTATCTTAGTGACAGGCAATTTTTAAAGAAAATTTTATTTAGTGATGAAGCTAGTTTCACAACAAATGGAGTGGTTTCATCACAAAATATTCGCTATTGGGCCACTGAAAATCCTAACTGGGTGATAAACTGTAAAATGCAGTATTCAGAAAAAGTGAACGTTTGGTGTGGAATACTGAATGAAAGGATAATTGGACCATTCTTTTTCGACGGCAACATAAATGGCGCAAATTTCCTACAATTTTTAAGGAATGAATTTTCGGACGCAATAGATGAACTTCCCCTTGCAGAAACAAGAAATTTATATTTTCAGTTAGATGGTTGTTCCATACATAATGCGGGAATTGTGAAGAATTGGCTGAATCAAAATTACCCTAATCGTTGGATAGGAAGTGGGAGTACATTAATTGGATGGCCACCAAGATCGCCTGACCTTACTTCACTCGATTTTTTCCTTTGGGGTTATGTTACACAAAAGGTTTACAAATCACGACCAAGGAATCGAGTGGAACTGTGCACCAGAATTCAGCAAGCTTGCGATGCAATAACTCCACAACAATTGAGGAATACTTTAAAAAATATTCGTAAGCGATATGATAAATGCATTGAATTGGATGGAAGTTTGGTGGAGGCCACCAGAATATGAATTGCATTCATTTATTTTTCAACTCGGTATCTTCTTGGTTTATATTTTTACATTGATTGTGAATAAAAGATTGTTTTCCGCTAGTTGTAGCAATTAGAAAAATGTACTTACAGTTATTTTTTTGTAGATTCATTTGAAATTATTGACACTAAAGTTTGTTGTGATAAACTGATTGATTGATATGGTTCGACATACATATGAAAGGAAATTGATTCTCCCATAAACGTTTCATGAATTTTATTTGAATAAAATTTTGTTGAATATTGCCCCTGTGTAGTAAGAACGTTGCTAAAATTCAATTGAACAACATATTTTTCAAATTTTATTCCTTTATAACTTTTTTATTACCGAACAGATTTCGATGAAACTGTGATCAGTAATATTTCAAGACATCCTGAATCCAGTGGAGTATACAGAATTTTCATTAAATTCCTGAACATGAATTGGTGGGTTGATTAAACGGCATATTTTTCAAATTTCATTCCTTTATAACTTTTTTATTGATTGACGCATTCCAACGTTATTTACATGTATATCATTTGAAAATGTCGCGAATCCAGTGGTCTAGTCAGATTTTTTCTAAAAAAATCGCTAGTAATTTTTTTAGATTTTTGACATTGAAAAATAAGATTAGTTGGCCCTGGAAATTGAGATCTATTCATGATATTTGGTGTCCTCATAGACTTTTTGTATATATTGTATATATATAACAAGACGGAAACTATGACATCTACAGTCATTAGTTGAAACTTAATTTGACCCGAGCCATGGAATCCAAAGTTAGATGTTTATCTACTCATTGGTAGGAAGCCAACAATTTGTTGTTCTGTCCAACCCAAAGCTCAATCAAGTTTCTAGTGCGTTAACGCAAAAAGAATCTAAAGAGGAATAGAGTGTTTTCGATTTAATTCCGAGAGTTCCACCATCTGCCTACGATCGTTTCATGGTTAGATTCTTTTTGCGTTAACGCACTAGAAACTTGATTGAGCTTTGGGTTGGACAGAACAACAAATTGTTGGCTTCCTACCAATGAGTAGATAAACATCTAACTTTGGATTCCATGTCTCGGGTCAAATTAAGTTTCAACTATATATATATATACAGTGCGGTCCAAAGGTATGGAATAAATTCATTTTTAGCTTTATTATGTATTTTATGAAAAAATCCTGAAACAGGTCAATTTTTATTGGCAATTTGACAATTTACAGTATGAAAATATTACCCCCTTCTTGCAC